>NW_006499801.1:3078409-3095294 GCF_000471905.2 Amborella trichopoda
CACAACATGAGATCAACGACCTACCACCACGACACCACTACAACAAGAAGAAGTACGGAAAGAAGAACAAAGAAGACCACGCTCTCTCTCTCCCGACTCGCCGACTTCGACCCGTCCGGTAACGTATAGCTCTCTCTCTCTCTCTCTCTCTCTCTCTCTCTCTCTCCACACACATTAACTTTTCTTTTCATTCACTAAAACAAAATCATCCTTACAATGAAACTAATGTTCCATCCCTTTTTATAACCCTTTCTCTAACCTCCTATCCTTGTCTTTCTAAAAAAAACTTACCTTGAAAAAAGAAAAGAAAAAAAAAGAAAAAAAAACAGCCTGTTACTAATCCTATCCATGTTGACCATAATGATAAACTCTTCTCTTTCTATAATCTAAAAAGATAATTACAGTATCTAAACCACTTTTCCTATCCTTAAGATAACTTATAAAGATATCTCAAAAAGGATAATCCATGCAGTCCACGTTCCTCTCCAAAGACCAACCTCCTATTTTTTAAAAACAACTGTTGGACCCAAACAAAAAAACTTACTTATGTTTCTAGAAGTTAAAGTCTCCCTAACAAAAACAAAAGATACCCTTAAAAAAAAAAGATAAGCTTTTTCCTAAATAACACATAACGTAACCCAAACTCTTAAAATAAATATAATTCCTAAGAATTAACCCGAAAATCTACCTTAACCACTAAAAACTTAAATTAGATTTTGAGTCAACTTGTTCTTGATCTCCATCACATTTTCAAAGTCAAGCTTACTCTAACTCAAGATGATACCTCGTGTAACATTCATGGGCGATTACTGTTTAAAATCCCTAGATTCGACTCGCCAGGGTCTTGAGCCCAAGTCAACCGGTCAGACTTGGGCAAGTCCCAATTCGGAGTTTGGATTTGTGGCAAGTGATTTTTAAACAAAAAAGGAAAATTAGGGTTTAAGACCTAGGCAACGTTTCTATGCCATGTTTGTGAGGATAATATTTCAAAATCTCCACCACCATTTTCCCCATAGGGCAGTGTTGGTCTTGCTGAGAACTCGGATACCTAAACCTTTGAGTTCTTTTGGGAGGTCCCACACCACCAGATGTATTTCTTACTGGATGAAAGCAATTGTTTCATGAGGGACTCAAAAATTCTGGCGACACTGGCTGGCATATGGAAGAGGGATAGGAAGAAAATTGGCACATTTGCAAGTGTGGCATTGAGGAGGATGATACCCCCCGCCCAAAGGGAGAGGTGAGGGCCCTTCCAAGCAGCAAGTCTTCTTTGGAACTTCTCATTGGCAGAGTCCAACAGCGATTTGAGTAGAAATGCAAACTGGTGGGCCTATGTAATTAAATGGGAATGACTCTGTTCCAAAAGTCAGGTGTGCCGCAAATTGCTCCAGGGATTATTGGGTGATTGCAACCCTAACAACTTTGATTTTACCGTATTAACCTTCATACGAGTTGCAACCTTGAATAGGGAATCTGCCTCGTTGGATGGGTTGCAGAAAACCGAAGCTTCATCTATGTATTGAAGGTGGCTAATGTCTGGGCCATTTGTGGAGGATTTGAAACAAGTTAGGAGGCCTGCTTGAAATACTCTAGACAAGGACATACTGAAAACTTCAGCCGTAATCGCAAAGAGGAAGGGCCACCCGGCCTAAGGCCTCTGGAGGGAGAGAAGAAGTTGTCGGGGGACCCATTCATAGGACAAAGAAGGAAGATGATGAGATACAGCCTTCCATACACTTTTGCCACTTGTCTCCAAAATCCCATTTTTTGGAGGATAATGTGCAAAATGGTCAAGTTTAAGATTAGGCCAGGGGTTTTAGGATTGTACCTGGAGTGGATGGCCCATGTGCCATGAGGTCAGGGTTTTAGAATTGTGGATGGCCTTGTGTGCAGTGTGGTGGATGGCCATGGGTTCTAGAATTGTAGCTGGAGCGGATGTTGTCATTCACATCTTTATCATAAACAGTTTTTTAATTTGTTGCTCTTATCTGTGGCTAATGATGACATCTAGATCTTGTTGGCCATTTTATGTTCTTCGTATTGATATTCTTGTTTAATAATGATCGCATTGAAACCACTTTATCTACCGTCTATACTCCTGTAATTTGTTACATGAGCTTTACAGATTTGAGTCACAAATTTAGTACTTCTAAAGGTTTCTCTGTTGTTATGTTCCTTGGAGAATGAATCATTGAAATGTTTCTTTTCTTGCCTTTTGATCTAGATAATGATGAAGGATCAATTTGCGAACTATGTGGTCCAAAAGATACTTGAAACATGCAATGATCAACAACGAGAAATACTGCTTGATCGTATTAGAGTTCATTTGAATGCTTTGAAGAAGTACACTTATGGGAAACACATCGTTGCTCGGGTAGAGAAACTTCTATATGTTGGAGGTATGTAACTTTCTGTTGTTTGGAATTGTCAATTTTTACAGCTATGATGTTGGCTTCTTCTCTATTATTACCAATTTCTCATTTCATCAAAAGAGAACATCGCATGCCAGATTCACCTATGTAATGGCCATTTCAATGGCACTTTTGGTGACATGTTTAACAGCATTGTAATGTCTCTTGATATTTCTGGTATCACTTTTTAACAAAATTATTTTTTATACTTCTACTATCACTTTTTAACAAAATTATTTTTTATACTTCTACTATCACTTTTTAACAAAATTATTTTTTATACTTCTACTATCACTTTTTAACGAAATTATTTTTTATACTTCTAGTATCACTTTTTAACAAAATCCACATAAGGATATCAAACTATCATTCTAGCTTCTTAGAGAATGCAATTGTTCCTTTTGACCCAATCTGGCTTATTACGAAGCCATAGTTCCACCATAATGTTGTGCCTTGTGGGTTCCATTGCACATATACCTTTTCCTTATCCAAACTTTTTTTTTGTCTGGAGGACTAGAACCTGAGACATGCCATCCCCCAACCCCACTTCCACCCCCTTCTTCTCTCTCTTTCTTCCCTCCCACCAGGGAACGAAATATAAAGAAAAAGAAGAGAACTGTTATATTTCGTCTACCAAGTATAATTTAGAAGATCGTTTGTCTTTTTTTGTTCCCAAAGTCTTTGGACTGCCCCTCTAAACCTTGACCAGGGCTTCCACACTACCATGTAGATGAAGGGAGACAGATTGTCTTTTGCCCTCGATCCTTCAAGGTCGTGTAGAATTTTTCCTTTGTACAATTTTCAAGACTGTAAAATACAGAACCGTTGATCTTCACCAATAGACTTCTGTGGATATCAGCATCTGATCTTTTGGGTACCTGAAAATCGCAATTTCTGTAATCAACTTCAAATGTAGTTTGCCATTGATTTTGGGGACTCCTCCCTGATACTCGGTGTCCATGACTTTCAAATCACCATGCCAAGCAACAAACAAAAACCAATCAGACAATATTATGTTTTTGGCTACTTGTCTTTTGGGAATGAGGGAAACCAAAATGGTATCTACCCCTAACAGCTTTATATAACTTCCATTTTTCAAAAGGGAAAATTTTGTGATATTACAGTTCTGATGGAGTCTATCACTAGTTCTTAAAACACTGTCAACAACTAGCCTCCATGTCCTGGCCCTTTATTTTCCCATCCTTGTCTTGGAGAAAACAAAAATTATCACATTTATTGATCATATGCATTCCTTTGTTTGCTGCTACTAATCGTAATTATTGTTCTTGTGACAACAGAATCCCATGGTTTGGAAGCATAAACAGGGACCGGAAATTTTTTCTCGTTATGGCCGAGTTAATATTTCGGCAAGGCAAATGCTTCAAGCAGTAAGAAATTAACTCTTATACCTTGTTGAACAAAGCAGCAAAATATTGCGAGGCCTGTTATTGGAGAGTTATTGGAGATGCATGGAGGCCTCTTTTTTTACTTATAAATTGTACAGGTTCGTATTTCATTTGTACTTAGTTTTCATCTGTAAAGCTAGGAATTTGTTATTTGTGTTTCTTCTATATGTTATATTGTTCTGTACAGGCTTAAAAGTCTCTATGCTCAGGTGTATAGTGTGCATAGTATATTACAAAGTCATTTAAGTCAGCCATTGGACCACGCTAGATTTAGATTGGTGACAAATACTTGTTCTTCTTTCTTGTTAAGAGTGATAAAATTGGAAAGATTTGCTTCTCATCTACTAAAGGGAATCCTCAAATGTCTTTTACCAATACAAAATTTTCTCGTCATGGATTGAATTTTCTCTAATGTTGGCCTCAAATAAGACCAAACGTGTATAACATCCTGCATTTTTGTTGTGGCTTCTATAGCATGACTTCCAGTCAAATTCAGAAAATGCTTTTTTTTTCCTGCAATATTAGAAAATGGGTTTTGCAAAGTTCAGTACAAGGTTCCAATTTTGCTTTAATTGATTGTTCAAATTGTGGTTTATCTGGAAGGATAGTGAGGATTTGTGTGGGACATCTGCCCCAGAAAAATATATGCTTCTTTGATTATGGGATCTAATGACATTGTATGAAAGATTTGAGTATTTCCAAATTGCAAAGATATGCGATAGTAGCAATTGGGTTTCAAACATTATGATAGTGGCTCCTCAAACAATCAATTGTTGATGTTAGATGGTTTCAGATGCTGCTCGAATCTTGTTTGAAACCTAAATGTTCATGGTAAGTATACCCTTAACTTAAAAAGTAGTCATGTGATCTGTTAAAATATCAGGGGTCAAAACCCCTATATGAAATTATTAAGAGGGTTAAATGATTACAATCAACACCATGGGGTTTACTTCTTAATTGTTATTTCAACTAGGTACCTTCTCAAACAATATCTTTAGAAATGCCAAAATCGTTCTTGTTCAAAGTTGAGAACCCTAAACAAGTATGGGCACTATAGATGGGGCCCTATAGATGAGTTGCCTCAACAAGGGCAAGTGGAGCATTTTTGGAGATGTTTTCTAAGTAGGTACATGAGCTAAATATAAAAACTAAAGGAAAAAGTTTATATCCAATGGAAAATGTTATTTTGCTATTGAAAAACTTTAAAATTGATCATCTCAATTGAGATTTATGAATATAAAAAAGAAAAAGATTTTGAATCCCAGAAATAGTGCATTTGCAATACATTATCTAAACAGTTTATTTTCAAGATTTTCATATGATTATATATCTTCTTGATTTGAACTATTTTTAGAATTTAAAATTTTATAGGGAATGGATTTTCAGGCAATTCTAAGAATTTTGACACCAAAATTAGTCTTATGATAACATTTGGAGGTGCGCTTCTAGTTGGATAATTTAAGGTAGCAACTTTATGCAAACCACACCTAAAATTAAAAACCAAAATTAAAGAGGGAATCCAATAATATTCATTGGAATGATTTGACCCCTTATTCGCAAGAGATTATGACCGCTTAAACGATATCTTCCCAAGTTTCGATCATTATGACCTCTAAAACAATATTTCCCAATTCTATCATGAAGGTTCTCTCGGCCACAAGGAAAGTGTACTACAAAGGCAACATCATATTGTAGCAGCACGTCCACCTCCATCCATCATCCGTCATTGAGAACGGACAGTGGAGATATCCACACTTCTACTCGTTAGATAATAACAACTTACGGGAGGAGGCATGGATCATCTTGACCGTCCATTCTCGAGGATGAGCCATGGGATATGCGTATTGGTATATTACCATACACATTGCATTTATTTATAGGATGCTAGTGTACTCTTCCCAGTTTTGTGAGTGAGGAAACTATGCTATCGTATTCCTCACAAACAACCACCATTTGGCAGCATTTTCTGCACAAGTGAGAGTTCCAAAAGCAAATGAAACAAGCGAGCTGCAATAGCGCAATAGCGATCTGTTGAAAGCTAAGGAAGATTGCATTATAAAATCCCATTTAGTGGTCCATCCAGACCATCCCTAGGAGTGCAATGGGAGAATGGTGAAATATTGAGAATTTGCCCTCAAAAAAATAAACCGAACATAAACTAGCAATGTACGGTTTTCAAGATTTTGTAGGTTGAACCTGTTCTAATGGACCCTAAATGATTGTGATCAACCATGCCTGACTAATGCAAGTAGCCTTCAAAGGAACTTTAATAGATCTAATGTGATTAAATTTAAAGCACTTGGTCTACAATGACTCTAGGAGCCAAAGGAAAGAAGTGGCTCAATCCATGAACTGAAACAGGATTTGAGAAAAAAGAGCAGCAATTTAAGAGAAATTTTGGAGACCCATGTCCAGAATGGCTCAGAATGCCAGGTCCCAAATTAAAGCAATTTTGAGGCTGAAACTAAAGATCTGAGGAAAGAGAGGTAATTGGGAGAAATTCTGGAGACCCCCTGCTCAAAAGTGGGAAAGTGTGTAGGCAGTTATTATCTTTTTTGCAATTTGTATATTATTCTCGATGTACAGGTACCTTAATGAGATTTACAATTATCGCTCCCAAAAAAAGCTACTTAGTGCAATCTATGATTTACCTTGGCTCAGTGAAACACTCGTGCGCCACATTGCAAAATAGCTCGTGGCTCCTTTGTTGAACCATTTTCAAGCACTCAATAACACCTAAACATGCCAATACAAACAAGAGATTCTCAGATCGCCAAGGACCCAAGCCCCTAAATATACTATAATCACAACATATAAATCAAAATTCCAAACCATGCTATCAATAAATCTTTATAACTTAATTCTTTTGTTTTCTTCAAATTAATATGTTCTAATGGTAGGCTGCATGTCCGGTCCAGTTTCCCCAGTTTCTGCAAAGTCAACAGGCAAAGGAACACCAAGCTCAGAGCAAACCAACTGAACCACCTTTCTAGTCACCCCACCAAGAGACATCTTGTTCAAAGTCACAGCCATTGCAAACCCATGCTTCACATCACAAAAACCAGTTGAACCACCCATCCCTGAGTGACCAAAACAACCTGACCCAAACCTCCTGAACCCAAGCCCAAACTTCCCATTAGGGAGCACTAATCCTTCATAATCCCCCACCCCCATAAATGCATCCCTTATGGATGGGCTCTTAAAAATTTTAGTATTACCATCACTGCTAGTTCCATTACCATTGTAAAACTTATTGTTGTGATTGATGGAGCCACTGGGAAGATCCTCGTTGCTGTGCTTCTTATCATTGTTAGTTTTGGCTGTGTTCTTGTTCTTGCTACTTCTTTTGGTCTTGATTTTGGTTTCTTGTGAGGGGAACTTAGGGATGTGAGGATGACTACCTAAGGGGGGTTCTCTGGGGCTATGGGGAGGAGGGATGGAGCCTCCTGAGACTAGGGTTGCGTAAAACCGAGCTAGTGCCCGGGCTGAAAAATGCCCATTAGCAGCAGGTATTATGGCACGCCTTATGTTGAGCGTGTTAAATAGCACGGGTAAAGCAGACACAGTATTAGCCTGACCAATTCTCCCTGCAAAGGTCTCCAGGTCGTCTGTATCGAGGGTAAGTGTTGCTAGTCGAGACTCGACACCTGACATAAGATGAGTCAGAACCACTCCAAGTGCATAATTACATGCAGATGCGCATAGATATTAGCATGCATGCAGCCAAGCTTCTCTACCTACATATGTACATAGGCACATACATTTTACACACATTCATATGTACATATATATTCACATACATATAATTTTCCTAATCTCCAGCATAGAATTATCCCAAGTACATGCATTCACATGCATGCATGCACAAGTACATTTATAGATACATGAATTCATACATAGTCCCTTAGGATTCCTTACCAGTAGACATATCGGTTTGTGTGAGGGAGGTCGAGGATGCAATCCCTTGAAAGTGTCCCAATAAGCCCAAACAAGCTGATCTAGCCTTTTCTTTTTTACATTCAAACATACATACATACATATGTGCATACCTATGTAAAATTTCCTAATCTCCAAACATAGAATTTCTTCAAATGAGTTGCATCCAATCCTTTTTTTATGGTTATGAAGTGATTATATATGGACGTTTAAAATGGGATCATGTTACATGTGGAGAAAAATGTAACAGAACGTAATGGTAATTGGTACATGCCTGGTGGGATGCCGATGTAGAACTCTCCTTCTATGTTGAGGGGATGAACAAAAGCTTCCTCCAAAACCTCTTGGAAGCTTCTCCCGGATGCTTTCTGTTTCATTTAAAACATCCTTACCATCAAAGGCTCAATTTAATGATTTAATCAAATACATGGGTATCCCTCCCTCTCTCATATTTTCACAACAATTTTATGAAATAATATTTTTCATGGGAATGACCAATATTCCTCTAGCTCATCAACAAAGGAACTTCAATTTATCAAAAGTTGTCTAGACCAAGCAAATTGATGCTCTGTTACCAAAAATGGAGATGGTAACTCAGTAGAACTAGGCACCTTTTTTTTCTTTCAAAAATGCAAATGCCAATGCAATATAAAATGCCACAGTACATATACTGAAGGGCTTTCACACCAAACAGACTGCAGAATAGTGTATCATATGAAGGAGATCATTCCGGCCTATTTCTTTCATATAATATCAGAGCATAACTATAATCAAGAAAAGCAAAAAAATGAAAAAAAAAAAAAAGCTGGCATCAAAAGCAGACATGAAACAAGTCCAAATCAAAGTGGTAGACAGATGCTCATTACAGATACGTGCCTCTACTATTCCACCACAAAGCCAGCCAAAGGACAAGTAGTGATAAAACTGCTCAGACCCAGGTTCAGTCTCAGGAGAAGCCATGGTCATGCGTTTCAATGACTCATTCCAATCACACATCACCAAAGGATCTCCTCTCATGACCTCCCCCATTGCATGTTGCAGCCCGGAAGTATGGTTAAGTATATGATGAACCTATAAAATGATATAATACAGTTCCAATCATAAATAAGAGTGCATCATACTAATCGTAGATCTGGCAATTATATAGGAAATGAGAGCAGCAAGAAATGAACCTTTGTTGACTCTTTTCCATTGGTGCCAAACTCCGGCCAAATATTTGCAACACTCTCATCGAGCTTTAACTTTCTGCAAGTGAAGTATTTCACATCATTAATGTCGAATAATCAGCATATTTCATCAAGAAAGTGGGAAATACAGATGCGATTAAACATGAAACTTCAATAGCTCAGACATTTGGCTCTTAGTCTAAGGTGACAAATTACAAGACTTTTGGTTTAAGATAAATAAAATGTGTTTAGTTTTTTCTTAAAAACAAGTAAATGTGAATCCACTAAACAAACATTCATTAAATTTAGAAGCTTTTTTCTTAATCAGACCTTCAGAAGCTTTAGTGTTATCTTAAAAATTCAAATTATTTCCATCATGTGCCCATACCCATTATCTACCAACCAATGTAACATCCCAGCAGTGACGCCCTTTGTTGCAGAAAACATAGGAAATAGGCTATCATGTTGAACTGGTCTAGGGTCATATCTCCCAAGCACACCAGCTGCAGTATCAATTACAACCTTTCCATCTTTGTATGCACAGACCTGGTTCAACAAAAATTTACAAATTACATAGGTAAGAAATCATCCTCTTGAAAATCCATGCTATAATCCTTTCTAGTAACAAAATGAATTTAGAAAGGGATCCTCGAGATAACGATTTACATTACATTCCATCGAAGAATTTGATACAGGAAAATTCGAGGGAACAGTAAAATCAGAGAAAAAAAAAAAAACAAAGCCAAACACAAGCATAATTCAAAGAAACCTAAGGTTTCTTCTCCATACCCCAAGCTAGGGTTCCAAAAGCCTAAGCTAAAAATCATGTGGAATGACGCCCTCAAGGCCCCACACACCACTTTATACATTATAATTTAATGTTTATTACAAAACATTTCCAAACAAATAATATATTGACCTATATTCCTAACTTAAAATTTGTAATGACAGTTTTACCCTTGTGTACAGTACCCATGACTACTCATAAGCAGTAATTGTGCATAGTACTCATAAAGTAAATAAAAAAATATAAAAACCCTAAAAAAGTAAAAACCCTAGATATAAATCCCAAAACTAAAACTGTAATATACATCCTTTGAAATTGAATAAAAATTGAAAATAAGAATAATTTTGCCCTCCATCAGAATTGGAACATTATTGGCAAAGGCAAACTATAAATCATAACCATCTGTGAATCTAAAATACTGACTGCTGTTGAACTCCTCAATTCTAGCTCATAGAGAAAGTCCAATCCCACACAGTGCCATATCCAGACTACAAACTAGAAATGAGTCTAGACTATGCATCCCCAATGTTTTTGATTAAAAACCAATGTAAAGACTCGTGAAAAATTTAAAGACAAAACAAATAGAAAGAAAAATAATAAATAACTCCAAGATGGTTTATTATCCTCTCTAAATAGTGGCATGTCACAACCAAATCATCATCAAAATCATACTTCACAATTTCCTTGATCCGCAAGCTCTATGAAAGGCAAAGGAATATTTACACTACGGAGATAGTTCCATTCAGTAAGAAACAGAGCATGTCCAGATGAATATTTAAACATAACATCGTCGATCTAAGTCTGATTTAAAAATAGTTAGATCTCCTAAAGTAATTGTTTTAAAACTATTCAAAAGAGGTAAATCAGAATAATATAGAGATACTGAGATAACAAACTATTCAGCACAATTAGCAAATGAAAACAAAATATCCATAACGAAATTAATCAAAATAGACTAACAAGAGCATCAAAACCTCAAACATTTGAAAATGCCTTTTCCAGCAAATTATACGACAATTTCTAATGAAGTCATAATACTTTTGTGACAATAGGTAAAAAGAATACCCTGAAAGCATAATGAAGTCATAATACTTTTGTGACAATAGGTAAAAAAGAATACCCTGAAAGCAATAGAAATAGTTTTGCAATAGTGAATCTGCAATAAAATTCCAGTTTCAGTTATCTCAAAGAAAAAATTAAATGCTCAGAGCTGTTATACAAGTAACTAACCTGAATCCCGAGTATTTTGTTACTCCCAAACTCATGTAGGAGCTTCCTAAGTTTGACCTCCACATCAGAAAGAGCAGGTGTCTCAAAAATCCATGGCCTGTTCATTTCAGACCCAATTCCAGGTGTTCTGCTGACAAGAAGTCTCAATATGAACTCCACTTGAGAAATTTACAGTAATATAAGATTGAATTCTACCACTAATAGTTGACAAAGCCTTAACAAAAAACTTTCCTACAAGTTACAGGAGGTCCACAAGATTAGAACTTACCCTAAGAGGGTAGTCTCAGCAAAAGGCCGCATGATGTCCAGGTAAGCTATACGAACATTCAGCATAGCCGAAAGCCCTGGAAGACATACTCATTGTTCATTTATAAAGAGAATTAGAAAATGTTTAGTCTATAAACTGATAAAAAAATTTCTGACTTGATGCTGACCTCGAAGAAGATTCAAAACCCTAGTAAAGATAACTGCATCACCAGGAAAAGCATCAACCTGGAAAAATGACATCCAATGTAAACTCAGATGCAGAAATTTTTCCTTAGAACATTTTCTTTGCACTATGGGATGTAAAACATTGCCAACCATAGAAACAAAAGATAAGTAGGCTTACAGGATTCAAAGTTTTGCTTTTCTTCTTCTCAGTTTTCATCTTTTCTTGGATGACCTTCATTTTTTCTGTTCTTTCCTTGGCCAAGGATTTCATGTTTTCCTTGACAAAAGGAAAGAGTCAACATAAGGAATCCTTCTCAATAATTTTTGCATAATGTTGATATCATATATACACCCAAGAAAGCATACACACAATAGCTTCAGTGGCTGGCGTTGATGTGCGAAAGAATATGTTAGTTATCTCCATGGCCTGCTCTGGAATGTCTAAACGCAAACGAAGTCCCATCTCAGCAAAAGCAGACAATAGCGCCACATGGTCCCCCTACCACCACATAAATAACATGCCTTTTCATAATTCAAATTCTAAAGAAAATCGTCGGAAATTAAACATAATTCAGACGTAAACCAAACTCCAGAACAGCTATTATAAGTTTCAAATAACAATAGTAACATCTCATTCAAAGACTGGCCCACCCAAATCAAGAACCGGAAATTTCAGATAAATATGGTATGAAACATGCAAAGATAGACAGGTTGAGAATACTACAAGGACATATAAAGGAAAACGTGCTATTCCCAGTATTTGCAAAGCAAGTTTACTGAATGCAGACACAACAAGTGTTAATCATCTATTTTCAACCGGTTCCTTGCAGTTGCTAAAAACAGTAATGTGGGTGAAAATCCATTAACGAACCTCAGCACTGGCCAGAAACATCTTAGCAAGGGCTCGCTTCATTGAATTTGATATCAACTTTGTAAGCCCAAAATCAAGTAAAACAGGTCGAAATGGAGGTTCCTTACTCACAAGGAAATTTCCTACAATGAGATACAAACAGATATCATCAGGAATCTCACAGGAGAGGGGCAGAGAGAGAGAGAGATCAGATGCCACCAATACTATGTTTTCATCTTACATCCTTGTGATTGTTATCTTCGTTATTTAATATTAATAAAAAAAATCAAATATGTTAAAGATCAATAGATTTCGTACCAGGATGAGGATCGCCATTGAAAAAACCATCAACATAGATCTGATGAGCATAGGCCCTGGTGATTGTTTCGACAAGATTTTGCTTGTCCACTCCTAATGCTTCTAATGCATCATAGTCATTCAGGCGAACTCCATCCATATATTCTAAAATAAGGACTTTCTCGGTTGACTGTCATAAAAGGAAAAAAATGAAAGCTAATGAACACAAACTTAAGCCTTAGTACTAGGAAATCCAGATGCATGTACGCAACTACTTGTCATAGGGAAGAGGACTACCTGAATAACTTCTGGGATCAACACATCGACATGATTAGAGGATATAGGAAAGTTGTGCCCTCTTTTACATCCAAGATTTTCAAAAACTGTTCTTGTATTTTCTGCATCCACACAATACGAAATATAAGAGCTGTCATAATAACGATAAATGCAACAATAAAGAGTTTCACATACAATCCATATTTACTCTAACACAGTTGAAACAGCACTTCATATGGCACATTTTAAAACACATACGCAGCATCAAAAACTTGTTCCATTAGTGGTGATCATTAATTCAATCCAGAATTGCTCTTACTACAGTAGTGTATCCATTTGAGAGCATAGCAAGATAAAAGAGTGCATATTCGACGAACTGACACTATGATTTGATATAAGTCAGGCTAGTTGAACCCTTGAAATTGCAGTTGACACAAGTACCCGCTCTTATACAGAGTGTTGTGCAAGTAACCATAATCACAACCATGGGAATTTCTAAGTCCATTAGAAGAACAGAAACAAAAGTTTTAGGAGTACTCACCATAATGCCATCATCAAGATAAAGCTAGATGAAGTTCCACTTAGATATGCCTAACTCATATTCATTACAGACAAATCACATCACATTCAATATAGCTTCATACCTGCTTCAAGGTTGAAATCAAGTTCTTTAGGAGCTTCCTTGCACCACTCGTCTATCATTGGGTTGAAGTTATACTGCGGCTCTGCCCAAGCAATCCAATCAACTATAGCCTTTGCATTCTTCAGGTCCTGCATATAAAATTGATCTCCAAATCCCAATCATATGGTTATAGAGAGCAGTTCAAAACCAAATGTAGAAAAATACTTTTTCTTTGTTCCATGAAAGCATTAGGAGACCTCCAATATGATTGCTTTGATGCCTTCATGCTGTACTTTGACAACCACCTCTTTACCATCCTTAAGACATGCACGGTGGACTTGCGCAATCTGCAGGATGAAAGCATGTAAAATTGGTGTCCTAGTTCAAAAATAAAATTCATACAAAGGTTTTCAGTTGTGGACCGCAGTCTTACTGATGCTGTTGCAAGAGGTGTCTCAACAAATCTTGAGAAAAGATCACTCGTGGATTTGCCCAATTCTTTCTCTATGGTGTGACAAACCTGTGAAAGCATGGTCAGCATAACCCATAGCATCATCAGTTGGTTGAAACCCTTATCAATGAAGAATAAATAAAAGTTAACATCCTTTTAGAAATCTCAAGACTGCTTCATAATGGACAAAACTAGAATCAGGGGTAAACAAAGTTCTTTCTAAAGAAAGACATGAACACCACCTCTTGCAACGGACGTGGAGGAAGAGAGTCTTGCAATTGCTTAAGGAGAGTTATATAGGGCTCAGGAAGAACATCAGCCCTTGTTGACAAGTATTGACCAAGTTTCACCCACAAACCTTCCAACTCTATTATCAAATTCAAGACCCGCTTGGCATTGCGTTCATGAGCCATTTCCCATAATGCAGATCTTTTTGGTTTGCTAAACCATTTCTCTCTCTTCTGCAAGGCCTGGAGCAGCAAAAATACAAAGATTAAGAAATAGAAACAATCTGAGAATTCATAGGTAATCCTAGAACCCAAATCGTAAGTAACCATGTAAACAAGAAGTACCTTGTAGTCTAGATATATGATCAATGCGACAGTGAAAACCTTAACGCGCCTTTTGTAAATACTGCCCCAACCCATTGGTGGTTATTTAGGGGAGAGAAAGCAGAAGGGAACAACCAAGTGTCACACTCGTGATTGTCAATTACTCTTCTCTATCAAATGAACATCAAGGTGAATTGAGTCAGTGAGATCAAGTCTATATATTAGAAGGGGAATGAATGGAAAAAACTGAACATAAGAGCAGTAACATCCTTCATAATCATATATATAATCAATTAATTTCAGCACATTCCTACTAAGATAGACTTTCAAGTTCATGGAAATTTAACAGATACATACTCAAGATTCTTCGAAAGCAAGGGTGCACAAGTTTTAAAAATCAAACTATTCGCATGAATCATGAAAATTTCTGAAGCGGCGGACATACAAGCCACAATCCAGCCAGATTTTTAAGAATAAATCAGCTATATCAACTGGAAATACTAGCAGCATAAAATAATCGTTCAGGGAGAGATCATATGGAATACGAACGCTTTCTTAATTAGATGGTGTTTTCCTTTAAATATTTATCAAAAATTATCAGAAGCGTGTAAAAAGTTGACACTTCGCCTCGTAAGTTTCAGGAGATTTCACATCGAAGCATAAATTTGTAGTTTTTGTATACCACAAGCAATATGATTTAAAATCATTAAGAATTTTAATGCCAAAAGATAAAATTTCACCATAGTATCCCAATTATGCATATTGCGAAAAAAACCAGAGCTTCAATCAACTTAAGAACGTCTCTGGACAACAATCTACCACTTAAAATTGACATTTTTGACACAAACTTCAAGAAGATCATTTACATTTCACAGTTGACAAGATAAAACTGATAAACAATAATTTGTCATAACATCTATCAAAAATCACAATTTATCACAATAATCATGAATTTCACATAAAAATTGCAGTGTGAGTTCCAGAAATGAAGAATTATCCACAACTAATAGTTCGATTGATCTGACATTATACCCCTTTTACGATAACTCCTTCAACAATATAAGCTCAGAAATTCCTCCTTAAAATGCAACAAATCTTTTGGAAACAGAGTCCAAAGCATAGGTTAAAAGCGACGACTTAATCGAGAAAACCCTGCAACCACTCAAAATTCCTCATTGAAAATGTGCACCAGAAGAGTCCGAAACCTCTCTTTCCTTCCTCTCTAAATAAAGGAACAAGGAATCCATGACTTTGAAAGGCAGACTCTTAGCGTACGAGATCCAGGCCGTCCAAAAAGAGATTTGATTTAATCTGGCCGTTGATTTCGAGAGATGGAGAGCAGTTGTCGTGTATACGTGTCCACATGTGTGATGATTATCTCTCCTCATTGCAATGGAAGGAGAGGTAAAAAAAGCGAAAGCCATGGCCATGACGACGACCTCTACGCCTGCTAAATTTTAGGGTTTGTGAATTTTCTCTCTCTAAACCCCTACTAACGAATTTTCTCTCTCTAAACTCTCTCCCAATGTTAACTCGCTCCAAAAATTCGCGTTTCCTCTCTCTAAAATCTAGACTCCGGAGACGGAATTTCGATCTTTTTTTTAGCGGGAATTTGCAGCTAGGTGACTTTCTACCCAAGCCGCCCTTGTCGGATTATTAAATATCGAAGTTGCCCTTCGCAAAAAATCAATTCCTCCTCCTTGACTGGAACTTCGCTAAACTTTCAAACTTCTCATTCAATCTAAAATTTGATTTTTGAGTAAAAACAGTTTTGTGTGCCTTTACATACATATAAAATATAAACAAATATTAAAATAAGGTGGTTCAGTAACGGTGGATCTTAAATCTCACCAAAATTTGTAGCTTTGTTTTTGAAAAACCTTCAACTTAATCATCTCCATCTTGACTATTATAAATGAGAGAAATAAAATAAAATAAAGACTTTAAGTTCCAAAAATAGTGTATCTTGCAATGCATCATTTAGATCGTTCACTTTATAATAATGTCCACAAAACTGCTTGATCTATGCCATTTAATCAAAGGTGGAAATTGATTTCTAATCCATTATAGGATTTGCATGTCAGAACGGGACTTTCTACTGAGGTTTCCTAAAATAAATCCCAAATATTTGAAATGAATGTCGTAACAAATTAATCTCTAGTCGTTTGTCGTGAGTTTACATAGAACCAGGGCTCTAAACAATAAAATTAGAGCCCATATCAAAAAAGTCATTAGAAGGGGTTGTTTTGGTGTTCAAATTGATCATCTCGACATCAAGATGCATGCTTAAATTTTGGAAATAATGAATCTTGTAACATATTTTTTATTTTTGAAGCTTTTAAATTTTACCACATTTCTTGATACTATTTGAAGGTGCGCTTTACTTTGATACACATTGCATCTCTTGATACAAACCGCACCTCTTGATAAAGGGTGCAGTTTGCATATGGATGCATCCGTAGGTGTAGAG
>NW_006499801.1:3095314-3109207 GCF_000471905.2 Amborella trichopoda
AATTTAAAAAATGGTTAAAATCAAGTAGATCTATCAACATATGAAAATCTTGAAAATGGACGGTGATAATATGTTGTAAAATGCACTATCTATGAGACTTAAAATCTTTTTTTTTCATAGTCATGCATCTCGATGTTGAGATGATTAATCAAAGGGTTTTTCAACATTGAAACTACCTATTCCGATGGATTTTTTACGGGCATCCCTAGTCCTACATTATAAGATAGTATCCTTATATAAACTTTTTCTCTTGATAAAAGGCATGTTTCGAATTTTATATTAAAATAATTTATAAAAAATTAAAAAATAAAATTATTTTAAAAATAATACTATAAATAAAACTATCACAGCCGTCCATCCAAATCAAATAGCTCGAAACTTCAATCATCATGCAAAGTCAGTGACATGGAAAGTCTTCGATCATGCAGACTATCCTTAACTTAGATCCCAAGTTTGCAACGGAACCGACATTGTCGTCAAGATATTCCCTAAATGTCGTTAATACCCTTGCTTTCTTTTTTATGTTCTGGAAAACTTGCGTGGTAGTTGCATGCCGGCTACCATTCGTAACTACCGCATGTAGTCATGTGGCTGCAAATACCTAAATTGCCCCTGTCCGTAATCACCCTTTAATAACTTGTCGAAGTTCTTTATACCCTCCATGGTTTCCAGCATAAATGTTTTGCGTTAAGTTTGATGCACCTAAAGGCATTTTTGTGCCACCAAAGTTCAAGCAATTTAGATATTTGTTTTCAAGAAGGAAATAAAAAAGAGCGCCTACAATATGCTCCTAACATATCATCATGCACGGAAGATTTTTTTAATATAAAAATTTTAGAAATCACCTAAGAATCCTTAGATGATTTTCTTCAAAGCATAGAATGTAAATTTTAAGTTTTAAGTTTTTTGACACTTAAAATCACACTCTCAAGAAACTAGATGGTCATTATTCAATTTTGAGACATTATTTTTTAAAGTGTATAGAAATGCGATTTTCTTTTTTTTTTACTAATATCACTATATGAAAGAGGCTAAATCCCCAAAACTTGGGGTCCTATGATTACTCCTAATTTTGTTTTCACCTTAAGGAGTGAATGAACAAATTCTTTTGGCAATAAAAAGGTAGTGTATTTACTCCACTGTAATTCCATTCTCTCTCACTCAAGGAAAATATAGGGAAATAGTATAAAGAGGTATGATTTTTAAAGAAAGAAAAAAAAGGGAATTATTCTTTTAAGTTGGATAGGTGTTTTGTAAGTTGAGACACAGTATAGGTTCGACAACCCTAAAGCCTGATTGAAGGACATGAAACCTACACTCCCTGTTCTACGATGTATCGGCGAATGTAACTCGTGTAAATTGTAATGAAAAATTTCTGTAATCCAGCTTTTTGGCTAATAATTTCCTGTGAGAAGTTGCTTAAAAAGTTGGAATGCATGTCAAAATGGTAAGAAATTTTTAAAAAGTTGGAATGCATGTCAAAATGATAAGATTTTTTTTTTTTTTTTCAGGTTGATGATTTTGGCCAAAGTCTTGATGCCCTCTCGATTGTAGAAATAAAATATCATGTGCAATCAAAATGAAAAATATAAAAAAAAAATGTAATAATCAAACCAAAATATGGCGAGAGGTAAAAAGGAAGGAGGGGAATTAGGCCGGTTCATATAAAAAAAAACCGGCAAAACTGACAGTCAAGCCAATTCACCCGAACAACTATCAAATTTGACTAGTGCTCAAAAAAATACCAGTTTAACACTCGTATCTGAGTGACCAAAGCACCGATTGATGGTCCAATCAATCGGTCCACTTTGGATAATTATGGCCATATCTCACTTTTCTTCCTTTTTGAAATGTTCTCAAAGGAAAAATGTGATAAATGTCCCTTTAAAAAGGATTTATACACACCAATTAGTTGTAAATACAAAGAGCGCCACACAAGAAACACATGACCACAGCCATGGGATGACTAGGATGAGTCGATCGTTAAACTTTGATGGACATCGAGCAAAGGAATAACGCATACAGGCATCCCTTTGTTTACCCCTTGCTAACTTCTCATAGCTGGAGTACTGTACATATGAACAGGAATCATAAAATGCTTTCATAATATTACTCTCCGGAAAAATAAATAAATTTGTGATATGCAGCGAGGAAAGAAACGAAGAGTACGAGAAAGGGAAAGTAGTCAAATGCTTTTAGTACCATTTAACAAAAAAAACCAAAGCCCCAAATGAAAGATATAACACGCCTTGTATTGCATAATTTCATATTTGACGGCTAAAGTGATTGTAGCTTCTTGGTACTAAAGATAAATAGTCTGACAACATATAATCAGTACTAGAAAATAGATTACTTTTAAAATTATAATTCGTATTTTTTAGACATTTTTCCCTTTTAATGTGTTAAAACTAATTAACACCACCTGCACTCGGATAAGCAAAAGGACTAATGTATAAAGTGAATTTTCCTAGACAACTTTCACCCCAGCAGTTGGATGTCAAGACCTTAGACATCCTTCTGCGGTGGAATGACGTCCCTCAGCCCTCTCATGTTCACATCAATGGCTGAGATGGTGAGAAAGTTATGTAGTAAACTTCATTGTGCTCATTGGATACATCTCCTTAGCAAAATACTGAAATTAAATTCAGAAAAAGCGGAAATTTAACCTCCAACCCTCTAAAAATGGAGATATTTGCACATTTTCATGAAGCGATCATTCCACAACTTTGACAAACCAAATTTAACTCTCCAGACGACATGCTACCATAATATTCGTCACTGCTACAGTTTTTGAAGGTCCATGGATTACTAACACAAAATTCCCTCAAAAGATAGAGAAGTAAAATAGATTCAAACGTGAAGAGAGATAATTAATCAAAAAGCGAGAAACCCATGTCGTCGTCACTCTCCTCTTTCTCTTCCTTCTTCTCTTCAGCTGGTGGTGCCTCTGCTGCTGCTGGAGCACCAGAAGGTGCTGCTGCTGCAGCAGCGCCACCCCCGATAAAACCACCTCCACCACCTCCACCGATAACCACCTGAACAGAAACCCAAATAGCTCAAAGCCTCAAACAGGTTGCACACGCATGAACTAGATTAAATACAAGCTAGAAAGATAAATAAATGATTTTATGTCCTGACCAAAAAGATAAATAAATGATTTTATGTCCTGACCAAATAGAATCCCATGATTCCCATCCGAATTGTGCAAAGCTAATCAATGAACAGATCACACAATAGAAACAAGAGAGATTTGAATGCATTTGGTATAGAAGCATCTAAGCAAGAAAAATTTAAAATAATGCAAAGCAAACATTGAAAGGCTATCAGCCCATACCAATTAGCAACAACCAACAGACTAAAACACAGAAACAACCTCAATATGAAGTCTAGGGGCCACAACCCCCATTAGACTGAACCGCCTTGCCTTGGATGCTATTTACTCTTTACATAAATATAAGGGCATCTTAATAAATCTTATCCTCTCAGATTTCAGAAGGGTTGTGCAAAATTCTAGAAGCAATCTCATGACTCATCCCCATTGGCACAATCCCCACCCCAACCTTCTCTCTCCCTGATACTTCATGAGAAACAGGTCATGAAATATTACAACAATGTAACAGGAAGAGCACCTCAGTTTTCTTCCCCAAGGAATTAAGTTTATATCAAACAGTATGATCCTACTAACAACAAAAAAGGGCCACTGTCAACTTTTCTCATGAGTTAAAACATGCCGTGCAAAATCTAGTGCCCAAAGAAATCTAATCACTCGTTGTAACTAACTAAAAAAAGGCAAAAATACAGGACATCACACATTTATTATACTCACTACAATGAAAATTGGAGTACTCCAGCTTTTGGTCAAATCAACCGCCCCCCTCCCCCCCCCCCCCTCTCACGCAATTGCTATACTCACTCCAATGAAAATTGCGTACTCCAGTTTTTGGTCAAATCAACCCCCCCTCCCTTTTTTTCTTTTTGAGAACCTAGAAACCGTGTTATCATGTCCTCATGAACATAAAGCATGCAAACAAACAAAAAACAATAATCACTAGAAACAGTTCAAAAGAAAGTAAAACCAAAAAAACCTAATACCGAGCGAAACATCCTCATGGCCATTTCTAAGTATAAGAACATAACTGTGTAAAAAATGGGACAAGAGAAAAGAAATCATTTCAAAGAGAATTCCACGCCCATATAGCTTATTCTAAGCAAATAAGTGCCTAGTAACAAACTCAATCACAAATCACTACAATCCATTGCCATTGCTCATAAAACAATGATGATGGACACATGGGAAACACATATATTTGCAAGAGAGCCTCATTACCCAATCATAATGTGCGGACATAGCAAAATACATATCCAATTACTTTTTACAAACCAACTATAGATAAAATAAATACTAGAGACAACCACAAATCCAGAACAAAACAGCAACTAAATGCAAAACCATAAGAACAATTTAAAATTGAGAAATAGATATGCTGAAATGACCATTAGTCAATCACACTAAGTTTTCTTTCTACCAAGCAACCCAGTCCCTAATTCAACAAGATGTGATGAGATAAAAATACTCAGAAAACAAACATAATTGTCAAGTATAATCTAATTAGCGAACCGCCTAACGGCAACAAACATGTGGACAACAAAATCAGTATTGATTCGATTGAGGTATTCCAAAATAACTTGAGAAAATTGATGTCCTTGTACTGGATTTGCCTCAAGAAAAATGGTCTTCAAAAAATGGATATGTCGTCAATGCTTTTGGGGGAGTTTGTCAGAGGGTTATAATAAACAATGAATTACAAAAAGAAAAGAGGGGGAGCAAAGGAGGGGGTTCTTAATTCAAGTGAATAAATACTAGATCGTTATTAGAACGTTGTCATGTTTGACCAGTAAAACTCATTCCACAAACTAAAATTAACTAAAGTAGTTGAGTATGAATACCAAGTTCTATGACATGGCTTTGGAAGATCAAGATAGGAGCAAAGAAAAATTCAAAGAAATAGTATTGCCATTCCATAGTACGTCACAAATCGTAGTCACATAGATGACTGATACTTCAAGTAATAAACAATACAAACAAAAGATATGCACCATCAGCGTAAAACCCTTTACCCATATGCATGCACATACCCAATAAACAAATCAGAAACAATGAAGAAGAAGAGGAAACCAGCCCGAAAATGCAGTGCTGCTGCTTAATCACTATTAGCAGACCCAATAGCAATGGACTCATGCATAAAATTTTGTATTATAGAACATAAAAACAACGCATTTATCTCAAACTTTTGCATGAGAGAACATAAGAAACACTATTTATCCCAATTAAATACAGCACACGTGTTTGGTGTTTGGTGTTTGCAAACACCTCAAAACATCTACACTGTGAAATCAAGTAAATAAATCACAGAATGAGGGAAAAAAATACATCACTTGGTCTCTTCTTATAATGCAATTCACAGTTCAAATAATTTGGGCACCAAACAAACTAATCTAATAAATAAAAGCACACTCATGCTACGCCTATTCATTTCTTACTAAATTATAGCTCATTTCGTAGTAAATTATAAAATATGACTTTCAAAGGCAAACCAGTAACCGCATTACTCATCCCAACCATGATATAACTTAATATCTTAAACTACACATTCTAATTCCTTTCCATAGTTACTCGTCACAACCATGATATAACTTAATATCTTAAAATACACAGTCTAATTCCTTTCATATGGAAAGATATCGAGAAAAGTTACTGGCAACACCAGAATCATAAACACGATATCTTTGGTAACTTCTGAAATATACACACGAGCACATGGATGCATATCAGAGATAAAGAAATCAATAAGTATATATAGAGAGAGAGGTAGAGGAGAAGTGATGGATAAATGAAGAGAGAGAGATGGCTGCGGGGAAGAGAGAGGGAGAGTGAAATGGAGGAAATCTGACCTGGAAAACTGCAGAAGATGGAGAAACCATGGCGAAAGAAGACTGAACACCACCAGATGAATCTTGAGACGAGGCAGCTTGAACAAGCTTTCTCTGCAACTCGAAAGTTGAAGACGCGGAGGCCTCCAACTCACCAGATAGCTGCTTAGCGTTCCATTCGCCTCCAGTGCTTCTCAAAACAAACGTGAAAACTCCCATTTTCTCTCTCTATCTCTCTTCGTCTGGATCGGCAGAAACAGAGATGAGTAAACCCTAACGAGAGCAGCAAACCCTAGTTCACAATGAGCCTTCGTTTATATGAGGGTTGAACTAAGCACGTGCGCACTTGGAGTATATTGGAAATTTAGGTACTTATAAAATGAATTAATGTGATGTATGTTGTTTTGTAGAGAATATAGTTTTGATTTATGCGATTGGAAAGGGTGTTATTAGAATTTTAGATAGATGCTCTTGAATCTAAAAGTTTTAAAATTAGCTATACTAAGATAGAGTAGATAGAATGTAAACTTAGTGATAATAATATAAACGATAAAGTTAATATTAATAACCGATAAATATTACAAAGAGCCTTTTAATATCTTGGGTTGATAATTTATGAAACTAACGAGATTGAGGAAGATGTCGCATATAGAATTAGCGCTACACAAGCAAAGTAAACAAGTGCAAACGAAGTTTTATATGATAATCGAAGCGAATACAGGAGTGGGACCCTCAATTGCATTGGGTGGCCGAGTATGCAATTCTATTTATGCAACAACCAATGAAGCTGAATGACCAGTTTTATAGGATAGTTGTGAGATACGCTTTTTTTAGTCATAATATTGGGCAATCAATAAACGACATACACATAACATAAGTGTAGCTAAGATAAAAAGATTGAAATGAATGAGTAGTAATACAATAAGGGATAAATTTTGTGTGACACCAATAGATGAGAAGATGAAATAACGTAGAGTTGGTGGACTGACCATGTGTAGTACAAACCAAGTACATTAGTAGTTAGGAAGTGTGAGTCAGTTCAAGTTGAAGGCTAAACAATTGGGAGAAATAGGACCAAAAGAATATGGATATGCAGTAATGATAAATATATGGGAACTTATGGCCTCATCAAGGGTATGATAGAGCATAATGGCGGGCTAACATTTGTGCAGTCGACTCCAATTAATTTTTAAAGTATTTATAAATATGCTCAATCTACATACGTTTGAACAAGAATTTTCAAGTCATCGTACGGCTTTCGACATTAGAATTACATATTTAAAGAAAATAAGATAAGCCCTATTGGCATAGTATAAGACTTGCACCTTATACAAGCGTCACCTATTATAAAATAAATAAAATATAGCGAAAAAATCTATTGATAAAGGTAATTTCATCACTAGAAAATCCTTAAATTGATCATATGAATGATTTGAAATGTGAAAAATAATACATTTTGTAACACATTATTTGGATATGTGCATCATTTTTAGAGTTCTAAATTTTATAATTATAAGTGAAAGTTGACTTTTAGGGCACCAGGAAAATTTCGTGCACCAAACGGACAACTTCCAACAAAATTTAGAGTAGCGCCTTTATACAAACCATACTGTTGACCCAAATTTTACCAGGCAAATGCCACAAGCTAATGCTGCCAATTTGCTCCCTCAAGTAAATCTCGTATTAAGAATATTTTGAGGGCCCCAATTTTTAGGGATATAACCACCAATGATTAGCCTGAAAAAAGAAAAAGAATATATGGCAATGCTCCATGTGCTTGGAAAAAAAAAATCCTAAGAATGAACATGAAGCGTCAATATTTGAAGCAGGTGTTGAAGAACTCATAACCCTTCTTTTGATTGAAAAATAATCATAAAGTTATTATGAGTTGGATCCAAAAAGTTCATATAAAATATCTTCTAAAGTATCCTTTATTTTTTTTATTTATTTTTTGATAATTAAGTGGGGTGACGAGCTCCTCCCTGTTTTTGAAATTGTTAGAGATTTTAGAATGTGTTAAGTGAGAATAGATGTTTAGATCTTAGTTGACGTACAAATGGTGCTATCATGATGACCGCAACCCAATTATCAAGTATCTCTTACTTGAGTAAGTTAATTTATATTATACCATGTAGGAGCATGCTACATGTACTCATCTAAAACTCAAGAGATAGATAACTTTAGACAAAATTATGGCAAACTGAATCTCTAAATCTTGTTGTCAACACATCATTTTTACGTCTTTTAATATATATATTTCTTTTACGATAACAACAATGCTTATCTTTCTCGTGTAAATAAACATCAACTTATTATTTATATAAACCACAACACGATGTATTGAGTACCATTCATACCATTGGCACACCCGTGTGACCTCAGCCCTATATAAAGTTTCACCCGATGAAGTAAATGGACAGTAACTCCCGCGAGAGTACAATTGTTTTCGACATTTCAATGAACTTGCCGCTAAAACACACGGTCTCTAAAACTCTCACGAGTCAAGTTTTTGTTTTGGCTTCAATCCTTGCCTTGTCTCCTTCCCTCCCAGTGCTTATGTCTCTGCTGAGTACCTCTCCTCTCTCGCTCTCTAACACTAAACAAAGCTCTCTCTCTTTCTATCTGCTCTGCTGAGTCTCTCTCTCTAAAGTCGATAAAAAGCTCTCTCTCTCTCTCTGGTCGGGTGAGCGAGGCTTTTACTGAATCATATAGTTGATTTTTCAGGCTATTGTTGATCTTTACATATTGGAGAATCTAGGTTTTCGGGAGTCATAGCAAGAAAAGGTTTTCATTCCCTCATCTCAACATTTATATGAACAGGGTATGCTTTCTTTGATGTGAGAATGGGAAAGCCTTCTGCCACAAAAGGTTAGTTTCAGTGTTCATTCAATCATTATCTTCTATTAGCAATGACACACTGTTTTCCATTTGAGTCATAAGTTAAACTATTAAATGTTATAGCTGTTATTATTGTACCTTTGAACGCTTTCAAAGATGAATGTTAGTTATATTTATCTGTTTGATTGTTTATGAATGATTATAGACTCCTCTACGATTTTTTATTCGAATTCAGTATGCTGAGTTACAATATTTGAAACATTAAGTTGAATTTCAGACCATCTTATGTAGTAAATCCAGGACAAATGGGAAAAACAGAAATTGAGGAAAATTAAAAATAGAAATTTTTGTATGTTTCTTTAGGAAAAATAGAAAACTTTTAGATACTTAGGGTTCTAAACAGTTTTTGAGTTGTGTTCCTGTTTGGTATACATTCCAAAGTTCAAGTTATTGAGACAAAATAGAAAACTTACTGATGTTAAGGGTTTTAAGTAAATTTTGGCTTGTTTTACTATTTGACTTACATTCAATTGTCCAACGGTCCAAATTGAAGTACATAACAATAATCAAATTCATAGGAGCATAGCAAATTATGACATGTATTCAAAGTGGCCCAAGCTAAATGACTCAAACTACAGCCAATATGAATAATGGGGATGATCATGGTGATCCCGATCGCAGTCATCCAGGGTTATTTCTTTCAAGTGTTATACTGCTATTAAGACTGGACCTTTGTAAGAAACACTGGGGGCACCGGTTCTATTAGACCGGTCGATTGTCAAACCGGCTAAATAAGAATAAAATAAAATAATGAAATATACAGAAAATTCAAACAAATAGAGAAAATTATGAAAAACTAGAAATATTCTAGAAAATTCAGAATCAATTAAAATTCTTACTAGGGACAAAAATAATATCATAACACACCATATGTTCGTGTGTTGATTCAATCTCATGATGCGCTCCAATAGGTCATGAGCAATAAGCCAATAACAATGAAATTGAACTACTGAAGGCAAAACAAAAGGTTATAAAGTATTGAAGTCATGAACCATGAAGATAAGTATATGAAGGCATAAAAAAGTAAAAAATAGTTCACAACATCACAACTCCACATCTCATAGGCTAAAAACAAACAATTATTTTGGTACATTCAAGTTATCACAAAACTTGTCTCTTATACATAGATCCTAGAAAAAAACATATGTAATCGATAATTGCCATCTTCAGTGTCATCTCGTCCATCCTCACCATTTCCACCTTCCTCATCATTGAATTCCTTTGTACTGACCTCTAAATTATCAAAAAAAAAAGTTATGAAGCCATAAACTTAATATTTAATGACAAATCATGTACCATAGAGTCCAAGAGAATTACTTATTACTAAGTAATTATGGATAATTTGATATGATTAAAAAAAGAAAGCAAATAAAGTGATTAAGGTTTAAAAATAAAAGCATGAAACTATTATAAAAAAACAAATAAAAAAAAATCATGAAACTTAAAATCTACCTTCTCATGATGGTTTAATCGTCATCCAAATTATCCCATTGCTCTGCAAAGTCTTAAAAAGCCTTCCTCTCTTTATGAATTACCCAATCTTTGACAATGGTGATATTCTCCAAATCAATTGGATCTGAGCATATGGGTTTTTGCATGGGGTTGCGATTCCTAAAATTTCATATTGTTCAAAATTTGATATATAAGTTGAACTTTACAATTATTGAATGTGTAATGGAAAGACAGATAAGTGCCTATCAACTCTGCCTCAAGCTGAATTTGTATTGCACAAAGATCAAGTTGGTAAGCCCTTTGTGCTTCAACCTATTTCGCTTATTTGTGTGGATGCATTCGAAAATACTCCAATTGCTCTCGTAGCCACTTGCATCACAAGTTTTGGTGAGATATGAATAACGAATCTTTGAAGGCTGGAAACTTCGCCACCATCTTCTGATAATGGAATTGAATAATAGAGATAATAAGAAAGCATTATCATACTATTATAAATTGTATTAAACTTCAAAAGGAATAGAGAATAAAGAATAAACTAATGAAATGAAATACTTGGGAGGATTTCACCATGTAAGGAAAACGCCATCCGTCTTCCAAATTATCATGATGCCTTTTTATATGAGCACATCTCCTTCCCAATATTCACTTGCATATGTGTCCCAGTATGTAATATCTCTATCATGGTATGCAAGCCCCCAAAATCTCGAGATGGGTTGAAAAGTTTGCCTTGTCGTAGACGAATTTGGGTTGAGATAATAAGCAGCTGCATTCGGGAGCACTTAGGTGTGTCTTATATGGGTGATAAGATGACAAAAAGTAGACTTAGGTGGGCTGACCATGTGTAGTGCAAGCCTAGTACAACACCTGTTAGGAGGTATGAGTTGGTTCAAGTTGAAGGCTAAAAAAGGGCAAGAGGTAGGCCCAAAAGGACATGGTTGGAAGTATTGAAAAAATATATGGTGACTTATGGTTTCACTGATGGTACAGCCCTTGTTAGAGCAAAATGGAGGGCTAGGATTCGTGTAGCTGACCCCAATTAGTTGGAAAAAGGTTTTGATGATGATGATGATGATAATAAGCAACTACATATATAGAGTGATGCAATTGCTCATCCCCTCTATCATCTATAATAGCCCAATACTTCTCATACTAGCTTATCTTGTAATTAAAGCTATTGCCTCCTTGGCCTTCTCGATTTCCTTCCTCATAGACATAGCCCATGGCAAGCCTAGAATAACTATCAACAGTCCTCAACACCTTCACTAATGGTTGTAGTCACTAGCATTATGTTGGCGACATTGGTCCAAAACTGGGTATTCAGAACCATTTTATATTGTATCCTTCCCGCTAGTCTTGTTGGCCCATATAGACTTTGCCAGGCAATTAATGTAACCATGCTTCTCAGGCCTTCCTTTTGTTATAAGATACTATGTAATGTGAGGATTTTAGTGGTAAATCTTGTTCTTGCCGGCCTCACTAACTCCCTTCCATTTGTATGCTCCTCATAAGATTGAGGGAAAAGGTGTGGTTGTAGATAAACTTTGTAACTTCTTTTGCTTTATCTACAATCAGCACAATAAGGGACATCTTATCTAATATATGTACATTGAGTAATAAGTATGCATATGCATATAAAATAGGCATCCTTGTTATTCCATTAATGGTGTATAGAAAATACCATCATAGATAAATATAGTATTGGCAAACATAGATTTTAAATTTCGACATAAATTCAGATACGTACATTGAGTATTTAAAAGGAAGCAAGGAGTTTTCACATATCCTGAACTAAGGGAAAGCATTGACAATCGATCATAAGATATGAGGTGAAATGCACTTATTTGAACTATCAACAAATATAAATCCTTCATCGGTATTAGTTTGTTTATTGGATTGATAAACATTATTCTTTGAGCACTATTATCAGTTTATCACTATTCTGAGTATCATCATTATTAACTTCTCATTGGGCATACACAAATGACTATACCTGAAGATTCACTTCTTTGAGCAGGAGTTAAAAGAACAAGAGCATTGAAAGAGTGTGATTTAGATCGAAGATATAAGAAACATACTGTTGATGAAAATTTTCCATCTGATGCATCACCAGTTTTTTCAGGTAAAAAGGGTATCTCTAGCTGATATCTGCTCTAAACAAACAACAATAATACAGAATTTTAAGGTTGATGATTTGGGAGTTGCCTCATGGATCCCTTGTTTTAGATATTGACGTCACATTGTCACTTTCCCCCTTGTATTTTATTACATGCGTGTGTTGTACTAATGAATCGAGTTTCTCCTGCATACATCTCTTGGGGCATCAGATGAAGAACCTTCTGACAAAGTTACTTTTGAAGAAGTCACTAATGGAGAATCTTCAAGATATGATCTGTTGTTAAAAGTTATTGGATCAGGAACTAGATCTGTTGCTGACCCTTATACGATAGGGTAAGCTATTATTCCTTGTGTCAGATAGCTGATTGCATTTGCGAGAGTGTGCGTGACCTACGCGCGTGTGTGTGTGTGTGCGCGCCTATGCATGTGTGTGCATGCATGCATGTGGTATGATGGAGAATCTTCAAAATATGATAAGTTGTTAAAAGTTATTGGATCAGGATTATTTTTTAGGTCAGATAGCTGATTGCATCTGTGTGCGCTTATGTGCACGTGCTCGTGTGTGTGTGTGCGCGTGCATGTTACATACACTGATACACATATATGAAATGTGGATGTATGTGTGTGTGTTTGTAAACTTGTATATTTATATTTATAGCTTGGTTATCATGTGTTTGTGTGTTTTAAATACACAAATACACGCATATGAAATATGCATGTATGTGTGTGTATTTGTATATTTGTATATTTGTTGTATATTTATATTTATAACTTGGTTATCATATTTGCTCATTTGGATGCTATTCTTCTCAGGAGAAGAGAAGAGCAAGGTTTGAGTGACATGGGGGAAGGTAAAGAGGCTTGCTCGCAATCTCTAGATGCAGTTGATGATAAACTTTTAGTTTTTTTGAGAAAAATATAAAATAAAAGTTCACCATCTACTTTTATTAAAATGTAGTTATGTTAAATTGCATCATTTTCCTTTGATGTTGCTATACTATTCTTGCATGTTGGTCTGAGGTCAGCCCGCTAGCTGGCACTTACAATAAACGCCCAATGGGCCAAAGATTAAATCCTGGCCGATCTACTAGTCACAATTATATTTTGTATTTTAATTTTTTTTTTTACAAATCCAATTCACTTGAAATTTTGAGCGTTTGCTCTTGAACAATAGGCGAACCTAATAAAAAATTAAAAATAGCTTATAAACAATAAATCGATCAAAATACCTTTGAAAGTTATAGGCGTATTGTGGCCAATTTATTTTTTGAATAATTATATTTAATATTTTTATTAGGTATGCCTTGATGAGAAGAGTGGGCGCTCCAAATTTCAAGTGATTTGGATTTTGAAAAAAAGATTAAAGTACAAATATAAAATACAATTGTGACCATCAGATTGCCCAGATTGAATCTGGGCCATTGAGCTTATACTATTCTATTCGCTAGTGGGATGACAGTATATATATATATATATATATATATATATATATATATA
>NW_006499801.1:3109845-3126142 GCF_000471905.2 Amborella trichopoda
TATAGAGCCGAGGCTCTAAACAATCAAATTAGAGCGCACCTCAAAAATTTCACTTGATGAGGTTGTTTTGATTCCCAAATATCCTCAAATTGATCATCTCAACATCACGATCCATCGACATGAAGAAAAAATGGATTTCAAGTTTTGAAAATGGTACATCTTGTAATGCATTTTTGGACCGTCAATTTTCAAGATTTTCCTATTTCTCAGATGCTTTGACTTTGCAACAGGTTTCACAGTCAATTTTGAAAAAACAAAAATAATGGGTGTAAAGGTGGACCCCACTACACTCTCAACCTTTGCTCACAGTTGGGTTGTGGGGTAGAGTTACTGTCCTCGAAATACCTTGGGCTTCCGCTTTGTATAGGCAATCCCTGCTTTAGCCTTTGGTCCCATATCTTAGATAAAGTGGACCGCAGATTGGTCAGATGGAAAGGCCGCTTCCTCTCTCCAGGAGGAAGACTCACTCTGATCAAAGCAACACTTGCCAACATACCGGTTTACCAAATGTCCACTTTTCATATGCCTATAGCTGTGAGCTCCATAATTGAACAATTGATGAGAAGATTCTTCTGGTCTGTAGATGATTCCAATGACAAAATCCATCTGATAGCCTGAGATAAAATCTACCGGACCAAAAAATAGGGGTGGCCTAGGAATCAAGAACCTCAAAATCCAAAACAAGGCACTACTAGGAAAATGGTGTTGGTATCTCTCAACCCTGAGTAACCAATTATGGATTGACGCCCTAAAAAACAAATATCATTTGCCAAACCCTCCCTGGCTATCGAACTGTAGGGCTAACCAGAGGTCCTCGGGCATGTTGAGATCAATATGCTCAACCTTTCCAGCCTTCTTGTCTAGTATTAGATTCCATCTGAGGTCGGGAAATAGAATTCTTTTCTGGTTAGACCTGTGGATAGGGCACACCACCCCTTTGAAGGACAGATTTTTCGATCTCTTCTCTCTGACCAGAGATCAGGGAGCAACTGTGGCTGACAAAATGCTACCGGCAGGGTCTCTTCGATCATGGAATCCACATTTCTGGAGGCCTCTCAACGATCTAGAAACTCAGAGTTTTACTACCCTAGCGGCAGAACTTCAGGCCTTCTTCTTAGCACCATCGGGGCCTGATTGCATCATGTGGTGTCCCTCACCATCAGGGGATTTCTTGGTTTCCTCTTTCTTTCACAACCTTTCTCTTCCACCATCCTTCCCTCTCGCCCCTAATGCTACAGCTGCCTAGGCTTGGAAATCTTTCGCCCCACCAAAAATCAAGATTTTCATGTGGCTGGCTCTTTCACAGAGAGTTTTAGCAGTAGATCATCTACAAAGACAAGGAATCCCAATTCCAAATCTGTGTGTCCTGTGCCTCTCGGAAGAGGAAACAAACAACCACCTCCAACTGCACGGCCCATATGCCTTCAATCTCTGGGGAGCTATCCTCAAACTGTTCAATGTGCAATGGGTGCTACCTGCAGAAGTGACCTCCATCATATCTTCCATCCAACCCTTCCCTTGGCACAAAGAAGGGATCCTTCTTTGGAAAACTACAGTGGCTGCTGCCTTGTGGGCATTTGGATCAAGCGGAACAATAGAATTTTCCGAGGGGAATTCTCGATTTGGCTCAAAGTATTCAACAAACTTAAGTCCACAATCATCTTTTGGGCGACCAACCACCAATGCTTCAACGGTGTTCCCTCCTCGGCCTTCAACCAGGACTGGAACAACGTCCTTCAATTCCATCGCTTGCGTTTGCCGCGAGCATCTAGATGGAAACCTCTACCTGTGGGAGAGCTTAAGCTCAACTTTGACAGCTGTTCTCTCGGAAACCCCGACCCTTCAGGCATTGGAGCTATCCTCAGAGACCACCTCGGTGCTGCTGTGGCAACTGCCTCCAAACACATTGGCCATGCAAATTCTATGGAGCCTTAAGTGCTGGCACTTTTGGAAGGCCTCAAACTCTTCCAACCCCTAGACGTGTACTCTATCCTCGTTGAGGGAGATTCCAGTGACACAATTTCTTGGGTGCAGAATCTTCCCTCCTCCCCCCTGGCATTTGAACCACTTGTTTGACGAGATTGAATACCTTTGCAGGAATATGTCCGTCGTGTGGATGCATACATGGAGGGAAGGAAGCCAAGCAGCTGACTCCCTCGCCAAAGAAGCAGCAACAATGCCAAACGACTAGAAGATTTTTGGGCTTTTTGTTTTTTACTTTCTGTTTTATGGACCTTGTATGGTGGAAAGACCTCTTTTCTAGGTTGTTGTGTCTCACTATAACCTCTTAAAAAAGGATTTTGATTCCATTTTTGGTCATCTCATCCCTTGAGCATCCTTTACTGTGGATTGCCAAGGTCACTTGCACTATTTCACTCTTTTATTAAAGGTTAACACTTTCAAATTTTTTTTTTCAAGATTTTCATAGATCTGGTCGATATACACTGTTTTTGAAGCTTTACATTCTATTACATTCTATTACAAAGATTTCCAGTATTGAAACCACATTTCTTGATATTATTTGAAGGTGCGCTCTACTCTAAACCGCACCCATATATATATGGGTTATTCCAGAAACACCATACTAATGGTGAACTTAGAATTTTGTACTTCAAATTTTTTGACCTCAAATGGCCTTACCAATATAAAAAATTGCGTTAACAATAGCGTATTTGAAATTTTTGAGAAAGGCAGTAATTTTAGATTACCTATAAAGTCCAATCATCATTTAAAAAGTCAAAAGAATCTTTTTGAATTTGAAATGGAGTTTTGGGGGGATTTTAAAAAGATGAAAATACCATTTCCGAAGTACATGAATATTTATGGCAAAAAGTCATTTTTGACCATGTAAGGGTATTTTATGGTAAAAAATTTATGACTACTAAATTCTAGGTTCACCATTAGTGTGATGTATTCTAGAATAACCCTATGTATGTGTATATTGTGCATGTTTTTGTATGTGCGCATGAGTCGGTCGGCCCATTGAACAGCAGCTAGACAACTTAGATTCAATATGAGCGCATCCAACGAATAACATATAAGGGCACTGTTATTACTAATTTTTTCTATATGTCATTTTAGCTGAAATTTAGGGAGAGGTGCAATGAAGTTATATGCACAAAAAAAAGGAAACAAAGAATAAAGAAAATCAGACGCATCAAAAAGTGATTGTAATGCCCCTGCCCCTGCCCCTGTTGGTGAATGTGGGCTGTCGAGATTTCTGGTCTACTCTGCCTACTGTAACATTGGCCCACTGGCCCCTAAAATCTACTTCCACACACATACACACACACTTTTCACATCAGATTTCGTATGAAGCTATTTTTCCTTATTGGAAAAATAACTATATAAACTATAAAAGGAATATTTATATGTATAAACTGCTATAAAATAGCATTTTCCAATATAATGGTAACATGATATTTTTTTTCTCTTTCTAGGCAAGTAACATTTAATAGGAAAATTTTCTTTTAAAACTGCACCAAGATTACTTTTTTGTTGACTGACCGATAGGTTAGCTATTTCTTTATCTTTTCACCATATAAAGTAACAATTTCCTTTTTTTATGCTCGGAGCTTCTTGCTTTCTGTAGTCTTGTCAAATTTAAAAAAGGATAAAGAGTTGTCTTGTACTATATGAACAGCACAGACATTTGATGTCTAAAATTTTGCTTATTAAGGTGCTGTTTCTGACACTTGTATCCATGTCGATGAAGATGAATCTGAATTTGAGGATAAATCTTCTGAAAACGAACATAGTGATGGTGGATCAGAGCTGAAGAGTCAAGCCCCTGATGAAGAATCAGATCTCGATCTGGAAAGTGACGATCAATTGGAAAATGGGGCTGCAGAATGCACCAGGTTACTAAATGTGCCATTCTAATATTTCATCTTTGGTTTCATTCTGATAAAAAATATTTCATCTTTGGTTTCTGATATTTATTCTGAATTGTTATTCTAACTATAGTCTCATGCTCTAAATGTATGGTGAGTTATAGTTCTGATTTACTATCATTTTGCTGCTGTTCTGTGTACTTTGTGTATGGCCTTTGTTTTCGCTAGCAGGCAATCAATTTATGTACAAGTTGGATTAGATCTCCAAATTTGCCATTTCTGAGTTGGAATATATATTAGAAAACAGCCATACTAGAAACTTGCTTGTGACTAGTTTTGGTGGTGTTGTTTAGTTGGAGATCAACTTGTATTGGCACAATGTGGCCCTTTAAGAAACTAGATATAAATTATCATTCCCACTAGTATATTTAGTTGTATTCTTTATGATATTCGGGAACATTCTTCTTTTAAATTTTGTTGATTGTTCAGTTGAACTTTGTTATATGTTTTCTTTTATGGTATTTTTTGAAAAATGGAACCATTACCTTTGTGTCTTTTCATATTTCATTTTTGTGATTTTTGGGTTACTACTTTTATGTGCCAGCCTTTCAGAAATGGTTTTTTCTCGTCGGTTGTTGGAGGGTGCTCACATTACTCTGTGTTATGCTGACTCCATGATTTTGCTTGTTTTTCTCGAGTGATGTCCCAAATGATCTTCATCTTGGAAGTCCTTGTTATACAACAATGCAACTAAAGTAGTTGATATTTACATGGGCTATTCTTGGTCTAGAATTTAATCTCTATGTACATTTTGTAGTTCCTTTAGGATTCATCTTGGACATACATTGTCTGAAGAAGAAGTCAAATGTTTGAATACTGGGAAATGGATGTTTGAATGGGAAGTTCCTGCAATTGGCATGCCAATGTCCAAATGGAAGGGGACTGGGCAGTGTTTTCTGAAGGTATTACTTTCACCATAGTTTCTTCTTTTCTCATTGTTTGTACCTGCCTTGTTTTTTATTAATCCTATTTTGGTTCTGGAATGTGATTATGAATGTATGCTGCATGCAAACTCATTGGTAATACAAGTCAATTGTCCTTTCATCTGGTTGACCTTTTCCCTGGTTATGTACTTTATCCCATGTTTATTGTACACCCATGAATTCTAAAAGAAATATCCAAGCTTGGATAAAAGATTCCAGGAGATAATGCTTTACTTGTCAATGTGTTTTTCATCACGAGCACACGGCAAGTCAATGTATTGGAATTGTGGATGCAATGGAAGAATGACTAAATGATATCCTTTTACATTCTCCCATGCTGTAGTTGCTTGTGAACTGTGCTGGTTAATCTGCAACTTTGTATTCTTATCTTTGGGCACTCTTTTATGTGCTCATGAACCTTCTCATCCATTAGTCTGCTCAAACAAAAGGAATATAGCACACTTCATTGGAAAAAAAAATAAAAAGAAAGAAAAGAAAAACGGTATGTGAATAATGGCTTTTTTGTATTCTTCTGTATGGGCATTGCCTACACGGCCATGATGCCCTATGTTTTGCCAGTTTAATAGAAAGTTCTTATATTTATGTTGGCTCTCGACCTTTCAGAGTCCTTACCATTGTTCTTGTCACTCCTTTATCATTTACATTTTCCCTCACTTTTCACATTTTATGTATTATGCTGCCTGGTTTAGTTGACTGATAAAATATATGCACACCCTTGGAATATATACTGCTTGGTAAAATTACTGGCCACTTTGTATATTATATATGCTTTTGTGGAAGTCTTGGCTTTTATGATATCTCAAATAGACTCTTTTCTCATTTGGAACTGGTAAAAAATGCTGTCTAATTTTACAAAAGCATGCTACTTGAGTTTTGCAGGAAGGTTTGTTTCAAGGCTGAAAGGTAAGTTTGACTCTGAAATGATGTCTTAGCATATTGATGAATTGCATAGATTGTCGGTTACCAAAAAAAGATAAGATTTAATTCTTTGTCATTTGAGTTCTGCAGTTCTGTATTGGGTAAATGAAATGAGCTATTTTGTGTTTAATTGATAACCTTATGTTACCATATACTTTTTGTGTTTCAGGAAAAAGAAACAAAAGCTGGTACTGACCTTAAGGTGCAGTTGTATCAACATTGGATGGATGTTTATGCGAATTCAGGGTCGCAAGATTTAAGTTCTTCCATGCAGGGACAGTTCTTCTCTTTGTGTGAGTGAGTCTGCCTATTTCTATTCATACCTTTGAATATTCAAAAGGAACGACTTATTATTTCTGAACAAGACAGATGATTCAGCCTCACATGACTTTAATAATTCACCCACTAGTTTTGGTGCCTATGACAAAAAAAATGGTGGAAACAATGACCATTGCCCCTCCTTGCTTTTGTTGCCTACTTTTTTTTGTAATAAATAAGACTATTACATTAAAAGAAGGGACTGTACAAAAGCAAATAGGACATTCTGATTGATAGCAGTATGATATCCCTAGGACCGGCTTGCATTGTACACGTTGGGCTATCCATCATCTACAAATAAAGAAGCCCTACTAACCTGCCATCAACTAGAGCATCTGCCTGTTCATTCAACCTATATGTATACATACCAAACTCTGCTAATCCGCTAAACTCCTCCATCGAATGACATTGAGGTTAGCATTTCTTGTTAGTTCACCTGGTTGCTGGGTTTTTGTTTTTGCAACCCTGTGTTTTGCGCTTTGTTGGGTGGATTACTAAGAATTCGTTGGCGAAGCAACCCTTTTGAATATTGATTACGGCTTATTACCCATCTATATTTCTCCACGTAGCAAACTGTTTCGGAAAGTTCTGGAGTTCACTTGCTTATATTTCAACAAGAAATTTCTACCTTATTTTGCTTGAGCACATGTTTCGTGCGGCATAGCAGAGTTAGATGCCCCAATTTCATGCCACATCCTTTGCTTAGTGATTTCTTATGTTGGCTAATTAAGTACACAGAGACTGGTATCACTGAGAATGTCTTCTATATGACAATTTTGTCAAAATGCCGATGTGAGGTTATGCTAGAAATATGAAGTTCCAAGAAGTATTGAAACCCTCAAATTGCTCCAATAATTCTTGATTGATGAAACTGCCTATACTACCAAAAATTAAAGAAATGTGTTCTTGTCAGTATAGCGAGGGTTCAATACTTCATTTGGGAGAACAAAACACATTTTGTTAGTGGAGACAACAGGAAATTTAAATTCTTATACGGTGTTCTGAATCCTGGCATGTGAAGATAGGTATTGATGATTCTTTTTAGTTGTTTCGGCTACATTTGTTCTTTATTGATCTACGTAGTTATAATATTCCTGGATCTTGGCTTTTCTCGCTTGAAAAGGCATGGAGCATATCTGAAGGATTGATGCTTGTTTTAGTAATTGAAAAGTTGTTACACTAGTGCATGATTGGAGCATCTTCTGAGGCTGTGAAATTCACAATGCGGGGTCTGAATTTGTGCTCCTGTTTCTTGACATGCTTGATTCTTTTTCCTGTTTTGTTTTTTCAGGCAATAGTTACAGGGATATACTACATACAAACAAAAAGCCGTTTTATCTTAAAGGTTCATTTGAGGACTCAAATGTCATGGATGCGTACATTATACATTCTGTATGTGTGGTTCCTTTCCTCTTTCCCTTATGGTGTTTGTTTTCTTTTGTCAATTCTTTTAAATAGATACTTGAGTGTCTTCTTTCTATATTATGACAGCTTCCTCTCATGTAGTATTGACAAGTTTTTCACACATTGTTTGTAGTTGAATCATGTCTATAGAACTAGAGATCTTGTGATGAGAAGCAATGAGAAGTTGGCCAAGCAGATGCGAAATGATGAACACGCTCCTGATGTTGGTGTTGACTTCTTAGATCAGGGCTTTACTCGTCCAAAGGTACACATTGATATTGCTACTTTATATTGACAATGGGGTGTAAAAATGGACCAAAATGAAATTTGCAGTACTTCAACTTGGTATGGCTGCAAGCTGAGAGTAACATTTATTGAGATGGTCTTAATTCTGAAGACATAATCATTTCGTTGGATAATACTTGGACTGACATTGTTCCGACAGCCTTTTACACTCTGGAAGAATATTTTAGATGGAACAGCAATCTGTTCTTGGACTTGAAGTTTTTGATAGGATAATATTTTCTATAGAGAGTATAGCTTGGTCCGAATGCTAATGGGACTTGAATTCCCTCAATGCTTAATAAAAATGGATTCTCTTACTAAAAGATATTATGGGCTTCATTGTATGTGCCTTAGCTTTATAGTTTATACTCTCTGACATTGCTTTGTCACTATATCAATGTAAGAATTTGTCTTTAACTACATAAGATACTAGGTTAACCCATCTCATATTTTGTTAATGACTGAAATAATTCTGTCAATGTAGAGTGTTAACATCATCATGTTAATACATTATGGAGGCCTAGAAAAGCCAAAGCACGTTGCTGCTGGCTGATACACAAATGCGCACACATGCACATCAGGACTCGTGGATGAAATTGAGATGGATGGCTTGCTTGTCACCATTGTTAATCGGTTTGATATCTGGCCCCTTAAGAGGCTAGAAGGGATAGATTTTTATTTCTGGGGAGATGTTTCAAGGATTCTATGTGGGCTCTTGGGTGGGGCCTGTGACCATGAAACCGAGGGTTAAACCCTAGGTCATCCTTTCCAAAGAGTTTGGTGAAAATATTACGAAGTTATAGTTTTCTTTTTAGTTGGTGCTTCCAGCTTTTTACTAGTTTCCATATTTGAGTGCTTATCTTTCTTGTTACAAGGGTTATTTTCATAACAATTATTAAGGAATCTAGATCCTTATTTTGGAGAAGAAGAAGTTCTAGGAAATATTTAGATTACTTGTAGGTAAATAGATATAATATACATCAATTCCATGTAAGGCCTAAGGCAAGCTCGTTGAAATATGAAAAATAGAGACTTGGTTTTAACTTGAGATGCTGATTTCTCTTCCGTGGTGCTGAAGCCTTAACACCAAGTGTTAATTCCGAACATGATTAAGGAACTCTATTGATGGATGGTATTGATGTCATGCATAGTAACATTTCATCTTCTTCACCTTCCTTCATGGTGGGGCCCTCCTTATCCAAACCAAAACTGGGTAAACCTCTAACATGTCTTCTTACACATCCTAAACCAGGAAGGTCATTACCTTCTTCATTCTAGTCATCCGTACTGTCAGACCCCCAACTTGGCACATGTGTGCTGGTCAAGGCTTCGGTGCATGAACCTCCCTTGGCTCAGCGAACAGAGTGATGAATGACCAGCCCTTCCATGGACAAGTTAAAGAGGCCTACACTTCTGCTACTTGGAGGGATTTAGTAAAATCTGGTGGTTGAGCTTTTTAGGAAAATTTACCTCTTGAGGTTGGTGCAGCACACGGTGCATTGAGGCTCAGACCTCATCGGCACGTGTGCGCTGGTGGGTAAGTGAGCTAGACAGTGCATCAAGTGAGCCTGTGCTCGGCATGCGGCTTGGCTGTAATTACCTACATTGACCAAGAACGGTGCCATGCTCTCACCCACATCAGCACACTCATACTTCTTGGGTGCTTACAGTTTTGGCCTTTATAGGTAGAGCAGCGGCTTCTGGGATGCCTATCTATGATGCATCTGTGTTAATTTTTTTTTCTGCTCTTTCTTGTTTTCTTGTTTTCTATTTTTTTTTTGATTGCTGCTTTTCTCCTAGGACATCTTGTTTGCAACCTTGTCCCACCTTTTCCACAGACACCTCAGTCCATCTTTTGTCTGTCATCTTCTCTCCGCTCTCTTTCCTCCCTTCCCCACTTTCTCTATCTCAAATTGAATATATCTAATCTTTCTTTTTGTATGTTGTTGCTTTATTTTTTTATTCTACAGTTTTAGAGCACCCAATCTGTGGGCTGCCTCTACTTACATCCCGAGGGTTTTTGTTAACTCATATTTATCCATAAATTTAATGTCATAAAAAAGACGTGGAGGTTTGAGATTTCCTGTGTTTGTTAAAGCTTGAAGAGGGTCATGTTCTATCCATTTCTTGATGGCTGATCTTGCCAGATCTTGCCGTTTCTTGTTTTGCTTTGTCATATTCTGTTTGTTTTGTACATCTAATTTATATGCTGTTTAAAACTTCCTTTCCTGTTACTGGTAATGCCTTATTCTAGCAATTCTCTTCTATCCATAATTGCTTTCAATCATGTTATGACACCTCTGTGACAGATTTTGATCTTATTGCCACTAAGAAGCATTGCGCTCCGTGTTGTGAAGAGGATGATAGAGCTGACACCTCCAACACGCAGAGTATGATGGTTTTGTCTTCATATACAAATGTTGTCTTTTCACTTGTAAAAGATATAGTATCTAAATCTTGGGCTCTATTAGTTTCAAGTTTTTCAGTTCATTATATTGGTAATTTTTCCTTCAATGTTAAATGCCCTTATGAATGTAGTATTAGGTTAGAGTTGTTGAATGTGGTAGTACTTTTGTCTTGTGCTGCATTCTTAGTGCTTTTGATGTTTGGTTCCTTTTGTTTTTAATGCATCATGAAGATAGTTGCAGTGATTGTTTTTCTATCTTATCATGACATTCTTCCATTCAGTATTGCATGTGTGCATACATGCATAATATTGTACACACTTGTGTGCCTGTGGATGAGCAGTCTCTTGTACATGAATGCATATGCAGATGAACATGTCTCTAGCAGATGACTGACAGATCCTTTCTTTATGTTATATACTGATTGATAGGGTACTGCCATAAAGAAAAGGAAAGAAGAGTGCAAAACAGCTATACTAATAGGAACAACCTTGGGGCGAATTCTCTTGTTATGTATCCGTTATCGTTCAATCCAGTTCTTACAGCTGGATTTTTGTGGGTTCTGTGCTTTCCTTCTTTCATTTAGTACATGACCTTTACATCTATAGAATTCACTTACACATTCAAGTAGTGTTTTGAACTTGGAAAGCCACACAATTATTTGCATAATTCAACTTGCCCCTTTCTCCTTATTCAAAGCAATTAATAATTGTTTGTCCAATCGACTTGCTTCTTGGAGACAGTCAATTTGGCAAGTCACCAATTGAAGTTGGCGAATCATTGAACTTTGTCTTACTTCGGCATCTTTATGGTGTTAATTCATTTTGATTGTCTAGCACTATCATGAGAAAGAGGATATGCCTCATTTGGCTTAATATTTTCATATTTCTGTGTAAAGATGAGAGATCTTGTTAGCATAAAGAAGTTGATAGGTTCATAGATTTATATGGTTGCTGTTATTTCCATACAACTGGAGTAACTTCTCACTTATTTTTTGTGGAGGTTATTATATTACTTGGAGCTATAGCTATCTCCTGAGAAATTTACTGAGCTGTAATTTTTTTGTGTTCATGTCTTTCTAGTCTTTATGAAAATGTTTTAACCGTCTCACTGATATTCTGCTTGAAAAATTTGGAGGTTAATGTGGAGCATATGGACCGTTTTATTGAGGAATTTGGAAGTCCAGAGGTTGAAAATGATGATAACCAGAACGAGTTGGCTCATAAGAAAGGGAGTGCGAAACCTCAGAAGTCCTCAAAACCTGTTGACTTTGAAGCCCTCTTCAGTGGAAACAATGATGATCACTTTCGAATTGGCATCAAATTTACTCGGTATGTTAAACATATAGCATGTTATACTTATATTCTAGGTTGATTCATGAAGTTTTTCTAGCAAATACTTGCTTGCATACGTGATAGCATTATGTTTGATTGTTCGAAGCTGTCCTATACAGTCCTGAAAACTTTGTCCTATTCTTAGGTTCTATCTGATTGTTTGAAGCTGTCCTCTACAGTTTTGAAAAATTTGTCCTGTTCTTAATGAACTACTGGCATGCAACAATGGCAACCCTGGTTATTTGTTATACATGTACTTCGGGTATAATTCCCTAAAGTTCAGGAGAAAGGAATCGTGGTTTGCTGAGAATTCTTCACAAGATGTGGAATATGATAGCTATATTGTGTTAGAGTTGGTGGTCAGTGCAAAGTAGCATTTGTTGATGGGTTCAAATGATGGTGATTTAGCATAATGATCTCTGTTGTATGGATACGGGTACAAGTGGCGATGCTATAGACATGAGTACAGTGTGTCGGATTCTTTGAGCCTTAAAAAGAAAATTTGCAACATGGCTCTAAGTGTGCACACACAACAACATGGGGAACATGAGGAATTGATTGAGAAATAAAATTGCTAGTGATTGCAACATGGGTGTCTGCTGCCCAAAAAGAGCAAGATCCTGGTACACAAAATTTATACAAAAACCAAGTTACTGAGGGAGAATCCAAGAATCCAGCAAAGTTATAGTAGGGATTCAGATGTTTGACTATGGTACAGGTAGGAGATAATTGGATTTATGAACTAGAAACTTGAGATGCGTATCCCTTCTTTATGTTTAGAATTTTAAATGAATAAAAACTTAATATTAAAATAAACAAAACTTCCAAAATAAATACTATATTATCATCATTGTCGCCATCAGAGTCTTTTCCCAACTAATTGGGGTCGGCTACACAACTCCTGGTTTGCTATTATGCTCTATTGAGGGCCATACCCTCAGTGAAGGCCTAAATTCCTATATTTTGTCTCACGACTTACAACCATGTCGTTTATCCCTTGGCCTTTTTTAGCAGTCCACAAACATGTCCTTTACCCCTTGTCCCTGTTAGGCCTCCCACTTGAACTAATTCACACCTTCGAACAAGCGTTGTATTGGGTAAGTCTACTTTCTCTCTTGGTGCCACACCTAAATTCTCTTGAATGTATTCATTTCGAATTCCATCCCTTCTTGTCTAGAGTACTATATTATATGGTTTTTCTTTTATCATATTATATGGTTGTTCTTTTATCATATTATGTGATTCTTTTGTGAGAATAATTTGACACATCATGAGAAGTGACCAGAAGTAATGGCTTCTACACGTCCACTGTCTCAAGAATCATCTCTTCACAATTTTTTGAAACGGAGAATCTAGCTGTGTTTATTCCATACTCACACTCGTTCCCATTTCCTATGAGGAATGGAGCCTAGGGTGAAAAATGCATGCTTTATGTCTAAGCCTTCTGCAATGTTTCTGGTCTGATTATTGCATGGGGCGGCTAATCGGAATTGATTCCCTTGTTGTAGCAACGCGAATGGGAAAATAAAGGGGCAGCTAAAGTTAAACTTCTTTTGTTTGCTAGTTCTAGGAAATTCTGAGAAAGGGATTGCACTAGGGAAAGAGACCTGATGGAAAATCTGGCTTGAATCGCTTGATGTGTAGATTAGGCTAGTTGAAGGGCATCTGCAAGTGAATGATTGATAAAAGGAAAGTGAATTGGTGAAGGTTTTGGACCATAACTTTTGCTTCACCCTCATAAGGGGGAAAATTCTTTCAGTTGCGTGATTATTCTTTCTTTTTAAGAGATGCTTTCTTGTGGTGTCCTGGGACACGGGTTTACGAACACTACTTATTACCTCATAAAGATGCACCTGGGATCTGAAGCTAATGTGTCATTGCTCTGAAGAATATGGTTCTTTGTATTGTGTTCCCTTTCTACCATCATCATTTGATGTTTTTGGGAACAATCATGTTTTTTTTTTGTTTTGAAGTTGTAAGGCCATGTCTAATGATTAATCTAATTGTGTGCATATTGTTCACAACATGGTGAATAGGGATCCCTTCTAACATTTTGATCTCATGCCCTTTTTCTTCATTATGCGCCCTCTGTTGTAGTAAATTTGTGTTATGGTTTGGGCTTTTGGGGATGTCAAATTTCCTAGACATGGTACCGGGATTTATCCTTAATAACTTTTTATAATGTTGCCTCTGCAGGAAAAGCATAAAGCTCTACGCTGACTTCTACAATTCAGATATGATCATTGCATCTCCTCTTGGTCTAATCACTGTAAGTGTCCTCCAGCATCTTCCTGGGTGCATATCAATTCTGCATCTGTTTGGAAATTCTTGGCCCTATCATGACTTCATTTTGTTCTTATGATTTCTCCAAAATACTTTTTTACTTGTCAGATGTAGAATAAAATCTTTGCTGGACCTGATTGTTAATGATATATTTTCATTGCGATCTCCAAGATCATGTCTACACGTGTTAACTTGGGATTAGAATCTTTGCTTGTTGGATTAAATGTATCTTTTGCCTCCCAGATCGGGTTCATGTTCTTAACTATTGGAAAATTTATTCCTTCTTGAGAAATAGGAAAATTCATGGATGAATGATTGCCCATTCTATCAAGATATATGAGTAATGGCTAACTTATTTTGTCATACAGCAGTGGTGTATGTGGTTGACAAGCTGGGTATACTTTTGAGTTATCTCCTTTCACCTGAATTCGTTGATGAGGTACTTACATATTCATTGAGTTGAAATGAGGATACGGAATCTGGGAAATAGATCCTCCCTGGAGACCCCGCATTGGCTAAAGAACTATATTATCTTCTCTGAATATTCTGAAAGGGAAACTCCAAAAAAGTTGTCAACTCTCCAATTTTCTCATAATCTTTCCATTAAAGGTCCTCAAATGGGCCTAATGAGTTTAATCTCCCTTTCTTCTTGTTCATGGTGGGCACCAATTTTATATGTTCTCCATTTCTATCAGCTCCTTTATTGTTACATTTGGGTATGGCACAATTCAGCATCTTTGACCCCATCCATCTCTAAGGCTGTAATATCTGTACTTTTTTGGGATATTTGTACCACCAGCTGCTCCCTTTTGCAATCCCTTTGGAGTCTGATGTAGGGAAATTTGAAGAAACAGTAAAATCAACAAGAAACAAGCCAAGCACAAGCACAATTCAAAGAAACCTAGGGTTTCTTCTCCACACCCAAGCTAGGGTTGCAAAAGACTAAGCTTTTTTTTCATTCAATTTCTAAAAATCATATGGAATCACTACCTCAAGGTCGTACACACCTCTTATATATTATAATTTAATACTCCAAGTACAAAAAGTGTCTAAACAAATAATACATTGACCTGCATATCTTAACTCAACTAAAAATTCATAATAAGAGTTTTACCCATGTGAACAGTACCCCATAAACAGTACTTGTGAATAATACTCATAAAAAAATAAAATAAATAGAGACCCTAGAATTCCTAAAAAATTAAAAACCTCTAGAAATAATAAAACTAAACTATAATATGCATCCTTTGAAATTGAATAAATGTAAAAAATAAGAATAATTTTGCCCTCCATCAGAGATCCTCAGCATTAGGAGTATATTGCTCACTCCGAAATGGAAATAAACAATGCAAAATGAAGGACATATCCTGAATGTTCCCTTGCAAGTACTCCCATGCTCCCCAGTAGTAGGAGCTCTCCAACTATATGAGATCAAAAGTTTTGGTACTAGTCGAAAAGTTTAATAGGTGCCATTATATGCACATGCTTAAAGGGATCCAGCCTTTTTTAGAATATTGGCCCAGGATTGAAGTCCAAAAGTCGTCATAGTATTCCATGATGTTGCCCTATGTAGCGCTTAGGTTGGTTTCTTGGGCTTCACATTGGTCATAGAGATGCTATGTAATATGCTTCTATTGTAATACATCTCTACCTTTCTTAGGCTTATCTTAACACTAACAAGTTATTCAGTTCATTTAGATTCCTGATCATATTTTTGAACTCCAAGACCTGAATGAGCAGGTTATCTGTTTGTTTGGGTGAATGAAAGGCTTATCTTAACACTAGCAAGTTATTCAGTTCATTTAGATTCGTGATCATATTTTTAAACTCCGTGACCTGAAGAGTAGGTTATCTTTTTGTTTGGGTGAATACGAGTTTGTTATCTTCATTTTAATGGATTTAATGTTTGGAGTCTAGTGTAGAAAGTGAATCAGCTTCTCTTTCTAATTGCATCTTTAAACTTGCTTTTGTCAGATAATTGCAGAGGCTGAGAGTGAGAAGGAAAAGGATGTTGATTTTTTCTCTTCTATAGAGGTCAGAAATGCATAGTTTGCTCTTTTATTTTTGTTTGGTTTTTCCTGCTGTGATTAATCATGTTTATGTGCATCCTGTACAGGTATTGGTAATTGATCATGCAGACGTAGTAGCAATGCAGGTATATATTAGTTATGAATATGTTTGGAAGGCTTATTTTATTTTTGATTTTTAGTTTTCTATCTGCCTTGCCTGGCCAACATTGCAGAATTGGACCCATTTGAATTCTGTTGTGGAGCATCTAAACTGTATACCATCTAAGCAACATGACACTGATATTATGCGTGTTAGAAAGTGGTAGGTTATCCTATTGCGTTTGTTTTTATATATATTATCTACATGATTATTGTTACTTGTTAAGTCCTTTCCATGATTACATAGGGAACCTTGTTTTCCGACAGAATAGATGAGGCATATTATGGAAAACCAATTAATGCTTCTGGAAGTTATTTGTTCTCTTCTCTCTCTCTCTCTCTCTT
>NW_006499801.1:3151459-3162722 GCF_000471905.2 Amborella trichopoda
CCGGTAGGGTTTAAGTGGACTCATCCGGTACGCCGGTGAGGTATAAGTGGACCTGTATGGATTAAGTGGACCTATCTGGGACGCCGATAGGGATTAAGTGGACCCATCAGGACGCTGATGGGGTATATAGGTGACCTACTTGGGACGCCAGTAGGGTATTTTGTGAAATCCTTTGAATTATGTACTGCCGTTAAAAAGTGTTGTAAGCATTTCAATTACTCGGATTATACTTAAATTATGCATTTATTGAAAGTGAAACTGTTGATGCATTTCTGTTAATAGATCTCATTTTGGAAAATATTGATATCTTTCAATCATGATTATTTTTAGGATTATGATGATCACTTACTGAGTAGCCAAACTCATCAAACTATGGTAAACATTTTTTTCAGGATAACTACGGATTCCTTTTGACTGCTAGTCAAGATCAACCTTGGAAGATACTGTTGTTATGCTAGCTTTCTTTATTTACTATGTAAGACCTCGCCACTGTAAATTTGTCCTATCAATAGATGTATATATGTTTTGTCTGTCACATCTCAGGAATAACAGTATTGTAAATTCTTGGGGTGTGACATATGCTTTGCCAATCCTATCAGGTAGATGGTGCATAGGTGGTGTGGGATATTCAGTTTCCATATAATTGTGTTAATGACCAATTTGTGGAATAGGTTTCAAGGCTGTTTTCTCAACTAAATGAAGTGGTTCTTTATGATAAAATTGATGATGAGGTGATATGGGAGTATAGTAAGGACGGCTTGTTCTCGATTAAAACTATGTATTCTATTTTGTTCCATGACCGCTATAGATGGTCGCTTCCCCAAATTTTTCAAATTTGGAAGTGGCCCATTCCTCATAAAGTACAATGTTTTATGTGGCTGGCTGGGCAAAATAAAGTTATCACTATTGATAACCTTATCAAAAGAGGAAAGATTTTACCGAATGTTTGTCTAATGTGTAAGGAGGATGGTAAGTCCATTTCACATTTATTTATTCATTGTCAATATGCTACATGCCTTTGGAATTATTTTTTCAGAAGGTTTGGATTTTATACGACCCTTCCTCAGAGTGTTTTGGGTATTATTTCTCAACTTGTTTTTGTTGCCATACCAAAAGTCGGGGCAAGAATCTGGCAAATCATTAGGGGAGTTGTATGTTGGCAGCTTTGGAAAGAACATAATAGACGAACCTTTGAGGGTATTGGGTTCTCCTATGAGTGCTTGACTCATCGTATTATCCACAAAATATGGTGTTGGCTATCTGTTACTGAGGAAGGGAGAGGTAGTAGTGAGATTGATATGCGTCTTAACCTCGGTCATTTGATGCTCTTTAAGAGTGTTAAATCTAGATCTGCTGGCCGGTAGTTACCTACAATTCTAGGTTGGTTAAAGTTTAACTTCGATGGCAGTTCCCTTGGAAATCTGGGTGACACAAGAATATGGGATGTGGTTCGTGATTGTGCTGGAGCAATTGTTCTGGCCTTTGCTGGACCTAATGGTGTGGCCACGACTAATATGACCGAGTTTAGAGGTTTTTTAAAAGGACTCCTCCTTATTAAAGAGTTGAATCTGGGTCCAAGTATCATGGTCGAAGGGGACTCCCTCAATGTGATCAGATGGTGTAAAAAAGAAGAAAGAGTTCTTTGGGTGATGCACTCGATTTGGGCTCAAGTGTTGAATTTTGAAGGAGTTATGTCCTTATCATTTCATCTTGTGTATAGAGAATCGAACGTTCTTGCTGATGGGTTAGCCAAAAGAGGGGTGGGTATGGATTCTTTTTCTAATTAGGATAATTTTGTAAGTGAGTGATGTAACTGCAATCTATCATCAATAAAGAACTAATAACATTTGTCAAAAAAACAAGAAGGTGGCAACCTTCAAATGTAGAATTACGTATACAACTAAAAAATCCACTGGAAAATATTGTTTTAATGTTGAAAAACCCTCTAATTGATCATCTAGACATCGAGATATATGAATATAAAGAAAAAAACAATTGAATCCCAAAAATAGTACGTCTTGCAACACATTATCTAGACTGTCCATTTTCAAGATTTTCATATATTTATAGATCTATTTGATTTTAACCATTTTGGAAGTTTAGAATTTTATAATTAGATTAAAAAATAGAATTTCAAATAATCGTAAGAACTTTTTACACCAAAATTACATATTATGATAAAATTTGAAGGTGCGCCTTAATTGGATTGTTGAAGGTTGAAATCTTATGGAAACCACAATATATATATATATATATATATATATATATGGCCTCTATGTTAGAGGTTCTACATTCTTTAAAATTTAGACCCAAAGTCCATTTAAAAAATGAATTATTGAGGGATCACATTTATACGCATGAATCCGGAACTCGTAAAAACCTTGTGCATTATTTAATCCGCTTTTAAGACAACAAAGAATTGGATGAAGATAATACAAAAAAAACACTAAACAGAACTGGAAGCTCTAGTCTGACGTGCCACCAATCTGAATGACACAAGGGTGTCTCCAATTGAAACCCTAACATTTAGGAAAGACATTTCACGTCTTAGGGATAAATCGCAATTAATATTTCAAAATCGGGGGCTAACCTCCGAGATGCTATGGTTTAAGAAAGGGAAAAGTTTATATCGAATCGAGGCTCTAAACAATCAAATTATAGTATTTCTAAAAAATTTCACTAGAAGAGGTTGTTTTGTTGCCCAAATATCATCAAATCGATCATCTCGATATCAAGATACATGAACATGAGAAAAAAAAATGGATTTTAAGTTTTCGAAATAGTGTATTTTGTAACACATTTTTGGACCGACAATTTTCAAGATTTTCAAATTCTCATGGATATGTCGATCTACACTATTTTTGAAGCTTTAAACTTTATAAATAAAGATGAAAATATATTTTAAGGATATCACAAATATTTCCAGTATTGAAACCACATTTCTCGACAGCATTTGAAAGTAGGCTCTAATTTTATTGTTTAGAGCCTAGGCTCTATACAAAGTGCACCCTTTAAGCAATACATGATCCTTTTTCTCTTCATTTATTTTGAACAAGTGAAATATAGAAGGGAGCTACAACCTAACTTGTAGAAGTAAGTTTGTAGTGTCCTATCCAATCTATTTTTTTTAATCATTGTTCTAAGATGGATTTTTTTTTTCCTGGGAGTCCAAAGTTATACCATTAACAGTAAGGGGCACCTAAAAAGCCCTTAAATTTGTGATCTTGTTCTCGATAAGTCTGAATATGAAAAACAAAAAAATCCTACAATATACTACAGCTCTACTAAATACATGATCCAATTGACATGTATTAAATTTATGCATGTGAAATATACCTGGAGCACAATCTTACTCGTATGAGCATGGGCATGGTGTTTTATATAGTCTAAATTCATACGAGGCATTAAAGTTCTATTATAAAAGTAAGAAGTGGCTCCAATAACATATAGAAAAAGGTTGTTTTGACACTAGAAAATCCTCTAATGGATTATGTCGACTTCAAGATATATGAATATGAATAAAAAGAAATTCAAGTCTTAAATATGATACATCTCTTGAGACAATCTGGACTATTATTTTTCAATAGTTTTAAGTGTTTGTGGATATTCACGAGTTACATTGTTTTTGGACCTTTAAGTTTACAAATTTATAATTTATGACATCAGAATTCCAGCTTTTGACAACATATGGAGGCATACCTTTATTTGATCATTAAAGTTGATCATCATCATCATCATAGTTTTGTATTAATTAATAAGGATCGACTACACGAATCCTGGTATGTCATTCTGTTCTATTAAAAGTTATACCCTCAATGAGGTCATAAGTCCTTATATCTGTTTGGATTACTTCCAACCACATTATTTTTGACCTACCCCTTGCCCTTTTTAGTCATTCAACTTGAACTAATACTCACCTCCTAATATGTGCTGTACTTGGTCGGCACCACATATAGCCATTATACCTAAGTCTATTCTCTTACATCTTTTCGTCTATTGGTGCCACACCTAAATTCTCTCGAATTGATTCATTTCGAATTTTATTATTTATTGTCTTGGCATTTATTCATCTCAATATCCTCATATCCGTTACACTCATTTTATGGGTAAATTATTTTTTATCCGCCAACATTCTGCCCCATGGAGCAAAGTTGGTCTCACAGCTGTCCTATAGAATTTGCCATTCAACTTCATTGGTATGTGACAATCTTATAAAGTTCTAATTGCACATCTCCACTTTGTCCACCTCGCTCTAATTTTGTGTGCAACATCTTCATCAATCTCTCAATTTTCTTGAATTATCGACCAAAGATATTGAAAGTGTAGTTTTTTTTTGTACTTCATTGTTGTCAATCTTAACTACTTTATCGTTTCTACTTCTATTATTGTTAAACTTGCATTTCATATACTGTCTTAGTATGGTTAAATTTAAAACCTTTAGATTCTAGATCTTCCCTCAAAAGTTCTAATTTTGTTTTGGGTTTCATCGATCAAAACTACGTCATATGCGAACGACATGCACCACGGTACTTCATTATCTATGTATCTATTTAAAGTTGACACTTCTATATAAAGGACCCGATTTCTATTCGGCCAAGCCCAGATATGTAGAAATGCGGGCCTCTTAATAAATCTATTTTTTAGATGGATTTTAAGACTTAGTTTTTACGGACAGCTGATCTCTAACATGAAGATCATGAATATGTAAAAATAAATAAAATTTTAAAACTAGAGATAATAATTATAGTAAAAAACATTTGGACCGTTAGTTTCTATTGTTTTTAGATGGAACACCTAGTTGTATGTATTTTTAAGATGGATGCTTTACACTTTCTGGATTGCATATGAAGAAATGCGGTGTAACCCGCATGAAACAATTTTTTTATGTAAATCGTACTATTTTTATCGGCTCAATGTAGATTTGATACATCTTTTGAAACATGTGGTAGATTATTTTTTACTTCGCAATCAAATTATGTAATCAATATTCCCTTTGAACAAATTTCATATTTCATACCCTTGGTCATTTGGAGTATATTTTATCGTCAAATGATTGGGCCATCATCACTCATCAGTATACAATAGCCCTAAGACAAGGGAATCCCCAAACTATTTGTTTTATCATCAACTCTCTCTCCCCCAAACTAATACTCTCTCTCATCAACTCTTTTTCCCCACAACTATTTCCCTCTTTCTCATCAACTCTTCTTCCCCAAGCTATTTTTCTTTCATCAACCCCCTTTGTACAACTATTTTTCATCTCTAATCAAACTCTCTTTCCACAAAACTAATTTTCCTCTCTCATCAACTCTTTTCCCACAAAGCCATTTTTCTCTCTCATCAACTCTTTTACCACAAAGCTAATTTTATCTCTCATCAACTCATTGCCAAGTTTCTCTCTCATCAACTCATTTGCTAGGTTTCTCTCTCAACAACTCATTTGCTAATTTTCTCTCTCATCAACTCTTTTACCACAAAGCTAATTTTCTCTCTCATCAACTCATTTGCTAGGTTTCTCTCTCATCAACTCATTTGCTCATTTTCTCTCTCATCAAGTCTTTTACCGCAAAGCTGATTTTCTCTCTCATCAACTCATTTGCTAATTTTCTCTCTCATCAACTCTTTTACCGCAAAGCTGATTTTCTCTCTCATAAACTCATTTAGAGTTTTCCACGCTTTTTTGACAAATTACCCCCATGCATTATTAGATCCTTCTTCATTTTCTCCTCAGATTTTTCCATTTGCCTTTTCACAGTCCATCGCACCTCCGTTCTTTTTCGTATTTCTCTCTCTCTCTCTCTCTCTCTCTCTCTCTCTTCTCTCTCTCTCTCTCTCTCAATACGCATCCCTCTTTTGAAATCCACCCAAATACCACTCTCAAGAAATACCCAAAATTAACCATCGAAACCGATCCATTATCAGAGCATCATCGTCGTAGAATCCCCTTTCTATTTCTTCTGCATCGATAGGAAGATAAAGGTGAAGCTATTTCTCTTCTTTAGAAAGTTGGTTTTTTACCCTTTTCATTGTGGTTTCTCATTTTTGGGCTATTTTTTTAGTGGGGTTTTATTTGCTTGTTTTGTTATCTTATCGATTAGGGCAGTTTTTTTGCAGCATTGCTATTGGGTGTCTCTGTGCATGTTATTCTGCATGTCATTACTCTGGTTGTCAATGGATTGATGGGGTTTTGATGGTTATTTTGACAAAAATGATGTTGAGTAAACCTTTGTTGTTGTTAGCATTTTTTTTAGTCCTCCTGGTATCCGATGGCTAGGGCTTCGATCTGCCATCTCGTTTTGATATTGTAAATTTATGGTTTACTATTATCGTTTTTGGATATTGGTGCTCTGGGACTTCCGTTTGATTCATTGTTTGGTTTCAGCTTGTTTTGTAGTTTGGTTCTTTTATACATCATTTGTTGTTTGATCAGAGTTTGCTATTAATGGTTTCGAGTATGTGGTATTAAATGAATGTGGCTTGTGAACTTGAGCTTGACTCAATAGGGTTCTTGTTGGAATTTGGTTACAGATTGAAGAAGCTTTTATTTTTTAGTTTTATTTTTTGAGAATCATGAAGCTTCAGTGCAAAATTTCTTGATTTTCCTTTCGGATGCTTGTATGAAAATTGGGTTATATTCTCCGCTTTTTAAGAAGATTTCCTATGCAAGTGTCTCTCTTCTGGACACTGATATGTGTTCTGATGTTTAAGTTTTTATTTTTTATTTAGCTGCTCTAGTGTTTTTTTTTTGGGAGGGAGGGGGGGGGGAGAGGGGTTGTAAAACTTTGTGTAGCATTTATGAAGAAGGTGTAATGTTGATGTTCCTTTGCATTTTTCTATTTAGTCATTGATTATATCCCTAATGAATTTCCATTTGTTGGAATTTAACAGATATTTCAGGAGACTGGTGAGCGTATTGGCATTTGGCAGCTATAACTGTGACTCTTGCTTAGAATTCTTGGCAAATGAAGAGTTTTTTATGTGTTCTATGCACCATTATTTATATGAAATTCATTGTTAGAGTGGGGAACAATTGAGTTTTGCATCAAAAAGGCCCATTTGGAACTTGGGCTTTGAATGGGGTGTTACGTGGATAGCATCTTATGATCGAGCTGTATTGTGCTGTGGCCTTGTACTCTTTTGGAGCATTTTTATTGAGAAAATTTGTGGGTTATCTCTCTAGAGGGGGAAAGAAATTAGGCTTTGTCTCTGTATCTTCTTCTTGTACTTTTAGTGAAATTATTTTGTGGGTTCTCTCTCAAAAGAGGGAGAACAATTAGGAAGCACGGGTTAGCTAAGGTTACTTGCATGGGCGATCATGAAGGGTGGGCACAGCCAAGTGGCCTCTTGCCCAATGGTCTCTTGCCCAATGAAGCAGCAGGTGTGACCCGAGTGCTCGATGCTGAAAGATGGTTGAAAGTGGAGGAGAGAACGGGGGAGTTGATTTCTTGCATTCAGCCCAATGAGCCCTCAGAAGACAGAAGGAATGCCGTGGCAGATTATGTGCAGCGGCTTATTATGAAATGCTTTTCGTGTCAGGTGAGATTTGGTTTATAATCATCGCAGTACTTAGAATATTTGCTGTTGCTATGTGCTCTCTCTCTCTCTCTCTCTCTCTTCTCCTTGTTCATATCTCTGTCTGTTTCATCATAACCCCATGACCATGGGGTTATCATCTCCCATTAGTGGGTTGGATGATGATGGAGAGGAGTGGGTTCTACTGTACAATTCAATTGGTGAATTGTACATACCTGCTTTTCCCTCCTTTACCATCCATCCTATTGATTGAATGGTGACAAATGACATGGCTCATGGTTGTTACTATGTCCATATAGAATATTTTCCCTTTATTCAATGGTTATAATCCTAAGAGAATGCTTTCATGTTGTTGCTAATCTCAAGTTATTTCATAGCTGGTTACAATTGAAGTCTCTGATCTTATCTTTCAATTAAAGGTGGTAAAGATTATCTTGTCTTGGTTACATTGAATATTTGTTTTCTTATGTTTACAATTTTGTTTGAATCCTTGAATACTTTGGAAGTGATTTTTGGATTCACAGTGGGTGTTCCAGATAATATTGCTGGCAGTGTCATCATAACGTCTATGCAAGTTTGCATTTTTTTGGTATTAGGGCTATTTGGAAATATTCACACTACTTCCATGCACATTTATGAGTATTTATCCGAAAGAAGAATAGTAATATTAGCTCCATTTACTGGAAAGAAGAATATAGTTTGGTGAAGAGTAGTCGCTGCCATATGGTCCTCGGAGACACTGATTCTATTTTGGGAAACTTTAATAAGAAGAACGTGATAAAGTGGGAGTGGAGGAATTACAATATTTTAGTCAGTTACAATAGAGCAAGATAATCAATATGACTATTTCTCAAAAAGAAAAAGAAAAAGAAAAGAAAACAATATTACTGAAATCCTTGATGTTGTTCCCTATGCAAAGAAAAAAAAAGGGCGAAATTGTGAGAAATTTATTGAGTACGAAAGTATTCAAATTATTGAAACATGTTAAGCTTTCTGTATGGTTTCTAAGCTACACGTAATATGCTGTAAAATACTTGCGGGCGTTCTTGTCATTATCTCAATTATTTCCTTTTAGAATTTCTCCAAATGCGATGTTGCCAAGGGAATGTCAATGAGGTTCAAAAGTGTCTTGGGAGCTACATTATTCCCTTATCAAGGAGCATTTGTAAAAGGTAAAGTATACCTTTGGTCATTCAATTTGTTGGCCGCAATTCTATAAACAGTATAGTTGACCACTCGATCTCGCTCTCTAACAATATTTGCCTTCTCGTTTACAATTTTTTATTCTATCCATTTGCCTTACTATATTGTCATCATATTAGCTTGCGTTGCGGGTTTTTTGTCAGTGTTTATTTGTCACCGATCTCATGGTACTTTTTGATTTCTGTTGCTTACAGTCACCGATAGTTAAGCTATATAACCATTGGCATAAGCTGATTCTGTGTTTATTTTTTGCTAAAAACTATGAAGGATTCTAACTAGTAAATAAAAAACTAAAAGATTTACCAGCATGCTTTAAAATTTGCAGGTGTTTACCTTCGGGTCAGTACCGCTGAAGACTTATTTACCAGATGGAGATATTGACCTGACAGCTTTCAGCAATAACCCAAATCTGAAGGATACCTGGGCCAATGAAGTTCGAGAGGTGCTTGAGAGTGAAGAGAAGAGCGAGAATGCAGAGTTTCGTGTTAAAGAAGTTCAGTACATTCAGGCAGAAGTATGTCTAAATTACTCTCAAAGTCTCATGTTTTCTCTATTCAAGCACTTCTATAAGTACTTTTACTTTTCAGGAGAACTTGTTTAAGTTGATTGGTAGAATTCTTATGAATTGATGAGTCATAAATGACAATTATATGCAGGATGTTGTGGTTTCTTTTTCACATATTTTCTGTTCATTTTCTTGTGCTGCTGTTAGCCCATTTTGCATGAATATATGCCTTATATTTGCTGGCTGGTGATTGGCTTCCTGTTTTATGGCTAAGACAAAGATTCCTGAAAACCCTTTGTTTGAGAATAAACGATGCTGGGCATTCTTTGTCAGTGTGTTTCCTCATAGAAAATACCATGTTTCCTAAGTTCAACTACAGGTGGATGCTATTAAACAAGCTACCATCCCTCTACTACCCAGGGCCGTGACTAATAACGTAAATTATTTTGAATGTAATTTTTTTCTGAGTTCATTCAGTAATAAAAAAGTGTCAATTTTGTTTTGTTGCTTTGGTATGACTCACCGGTACTGTTAATGCTACTGTTCATTGAATAAAAAAGTTTGTGGAAGCATTTGCATTGTTATGCTCTGCAATGGTTCAAGAGACCTATTGTTTGGCTAGAGAAATGTCGGGCTACTTGGTCATATTACAAAAAAGAAACAGATGGCTCTTGGATTATCGAGCGCTTGTGCCATACAACACACAATTTATTGTAAACATGAAGCCTAATGTACATAGAATGGTGTGTACCACATCAAGTAACTTTATCCATCATTCAGTTCTAACAATCAAATTAGTAAATATTTAGGGCATGTTTGATAAGTGGAAGTTTCTGGAAGTGGGAGTTAAATGTCCCACTTCCATGTTTGATATTTTTTTTTGACAAGGTTACATAGGGATGGAACTTGAGACTTAGTGCTATGAAAACCCAATTGCTACTCTCTTAACCCAGGCCTGATTCCTCACTTCCATGTTTGATATTACTGTGTGGAAGCTGTAAAGTGGAAGGGTGACCTTCCATGCAGCTTTTTTTTAGTCTTAAAATGAGTTCATTTTTGGAAGACCTCTCTTCCATAAAAAATGGTGGAATAGCAGTCTTCCATAATTTGTGGGAGAGTCCCTTCCACTCACAAAAACTCCATGTGTCAAACACACCCTTAAAAGGGAGAGAAAAGAGATTATTAAAGCAAAAGAAAAAAGAATGTATTTTGAGTTCTGGTGAAAAAACTAAGATAATACAATTACTGTGCATCAATTACTTCAAATTGGGTTTCTTTGTGTTTTTAAAAGGATTCAGCCCCAAAGCGAATTGGTTATTGGAGCTTTTTATTATCATTTTCTGGCATATCTAGTCCTTCCTTAACCTATAGTGAAAACATAGAATTTGGAAATGGGATAATCCTCGTTGGTTTTCAGTCAAGTCGATGGGTCCTTGTATGCATCCTTTTCTTTGGATGGTCGCTCACATTGATAAAATTCCTACCATACCTGATCACCTCAAGAACAAAGGTCATCAGGGAAAAAAAAAGCAGGGATGGGAGACTCTGAATGATTGCTTTATGTAGTAAAGGATGAGTAAACTCTGTATCTTTGACATTGCTGCCATGATTGGAGGGTCTGGGATTTCTTAGATTTATTCGAGGTAGCTTTTGTTGTTATTGGAAGTGTTTAATAGTTTGATGGGTCATTTATCATGCATTACGATTACTAGGGGAGCTCCCTTACTTTGGAGAACATGTTCCTTGATCATTTTCTGGGGCACTTAGAAGGAAAAAAACAAGAAGATCCAAAATGGGAGCCATAAGAATTGTATGAGACTTTGGTAGTAGATCAAGGATTCTGTTATTATGCATGTTATGAATAGAGCACCTGATCAGCGAATGGATATATATATATATATATATATATATATATATATATAATAAGAGTAGTCGTCCTACCTATGTCTTAGTTAGTTAGGTTAAAGAACGAGACGTACTAACTACTCTCTGACTAACTAACTCTAGTTCGGTACTAGTACT
>NW_006499801.1:3174771-3186434 GCF_000471905.2 Amborella trichopoda
CTCTCTCTCTCTCTCTCCTACCTCCTCTCTCTCTCTCTCTCTCTCTCTCTCAGAGACAGGTTCCTTTCAGAGACCGGCAGTCCCCAAACAACAGGACCCACCGAGCAAATTACAATTTCGACCACCGCAATGACCAGGGGGACAGGGATGGTGGCTGGAATTCCCACCCTAAACCTCGAGGTGGTGGGGCTCGCAACCACAACAAATATGAAGCTCGCAACCCAGCCGAGAAGCCTGGCTCAAGACTCGATAGGCCCGAAAGGTTTTGGGAGCCCACATTTAGGCAAGACTCCTTTGCCTCCTCTTTCCAAGCGAACAATGTTCACTTTGCACCCGCTCAAAACTCTGGGCCCATGGCCTATGGCATGTACCCTATAAACACAAACGGGGTGGGCCCTGCAGGGCCCACCATACCCTCTGTGGTCATGCTCTACCCTTATGACCAGAATGTGGGTTATGTGCCCCCTGATCAGCTTGAGTTTGGGTCTCTCGGCCCTGTGCACTTTTCGACAGTAAATGAGGCATCACATCTTGGAGATCAACAGCATGGGACTTATCAGGGTGGCTCCCCTGTTCCCTCCTCTCCTGACCAGCCCTCCTCACCTCAAATCCAAAGGTACATAATCCTCTCTCTCTCCCTTCTTTCCTTTTTTCTTCATTGGTAATTCTCTATCTTCTCTCAATTTTTTATATTGGTAAATATATATGTTCATCTGGGACTTGTTATCTAATTTAGTAAATAGCCATTTCGAAGCGAAAAAAGGAAAAGAGATACAAGCTCATCATGATTCATGCTTGTAACTTTATCCAGTCGTATTTGTAGGCCTTGATTACTGTTCTTATTTGCCACGTGACTAGCTTTTATCTCCAACAAAAAAAAAGTTGTGCAATATCCATGGCTTATAGCCAAAATTTTGGGTTAGCTGTTTACTTTTTCTCTACATACATAATTACATATTTATATGAACAATTGTTTCATGTGGGCTGGATCGCATTTCTACAATATGTGGTCCAAAGGTATAAAGCACCCATCTTAAAGCTGGATGCAAATCGGTGGTCCATCTAAAAACAGTTGTAACTAACGGTCCAAATGTTTTCTTAGTATAATTGTTATTTCTAGTTTTCAAATTTTATTTTTATATTTTTCATATTCATGATCTCCATGTTAAATATTATATATTCTCTAAAAATTAGAATCAAATTATGTTTAAAATATATATTTATTGCCAAGCCCTCATTTCTACAATATGCGGGCTGGCTGCGTGCTAACCGTGTCCTATTTGTATTGCATGTTGTTACATATGTGCATGGCATGTATTTATGCATCCCTATGTGTATAGTTTGTGGTTCTACATATGCATGTACTTACAAGCGTAGATTAGAAAGGATGGTATTGAAACTCCTGAGTGGGCTTGTGCCTTTGATATTGCTTGGTTGGGTTTTTCTTGGATTAACGTCAAGTACATGCATACTTCTTTTTTATTTTCTTTTTAATAAGTTTCAGATGCACTTGTTTGTTTTGCTGTTCTTTTAACATCAAATGTATGATTGTGCAATACTCTACTGTAGGATTGGTGACCTGTTGGTTTAATATAAATGCATCTCTTTTTTACTTTTAATCAATCACGTATGTGTGTATTATCTAAGAAATAGAATGGATGGCATTAATGTGCATTTGTGATGATGCCCTTGGATAGCCTGACGAGAATGCTCTTGGAAAATTCTGAACTTTCCACTGTTTAAAATGCCTTTTTAGTGTAAAATACACTATATGGTGAGTTGTGAGGACATTTCCCTGTATTTATGAGAATACCCAAGTTGTGCAAATGTACTGTATCATATACACCTACATGCTTATTGGTTTCTTGTATTTGTGAATGTTAATTGCTTGTTTTTTGGCTTCTTATCTGTTTTCCTTGTTTATTTTTCGTAGGGATCGCTCATGATGCTGTTTAGTGTGTATTATCTTACCAGGGGGGTTTGATTATTTTTGCCAGATCGACTGCTCAGAGGAATTATCAGTTGAAAGAAGAGGACTTCCCACCTCTAAATCAGGGTGGTGGTGGGAGCAACCCTAACCCTAGCAGAGCTTCCCATCATCAAAACTTCCTGTTTACCCTTCCCCATCATTCTTAACAGAAAATGCTGAACTCTGGGCCTTTGCTGGCTAATGTTTTCTTCTTGTACATTTTATGATGTGAACTCCTTTCCCATTTAGGCCTTAGTGTTTTTGTATGTACAATAGGAAAAAGAAAAAAAGAAGTCAGTCATTTTAACTTACCCATTTTACAAGGGTAATATCAGAGAGAACACGATGATGATAGGGACATGGGAAGAGGTTTCTCTTGTTCATTTTAGGGCTTTTTATTCACATTGCTTCATTGCTCATTTAAGTTTGATTTCCTTTTAGTTGTTATCTTCTTGAATTGGTATTTGGTTTGCTTGTGTTATGACCTTTATCCTCTCTCTTGTTGCACACCTTGAATGTTTCTTTCTAGGATGTAGCACATTTTTGGGAAGAGGATTTGGAGAGGCTTGCACAAAAGATGATATGGTTTTTTTGAAAACAATAATACATTTAACATGTATCATCATCGTCAAAGCTTTTTTCTAATTAATTGCGATCAGCTACAAGAATCTTGGTTTGTCATTCTGCTCTTAGGTTCATGATTCATGATAGGTTTTGGCAAAGTTTTATGTTTGTTGCTTATCAACCCTGTTCTTTTACCTGAACATGGGATGGGTTAAAGGAAAGTTTTATGTTTCAAATAATGCCTTTAACTTTCTCCGAACATGGGATGGGTTAAAGTAAAGTTTTGTGTCACAAATAATACCTTTAACATATATATGGAGAAGAATTATAAATGCGCCATGTTGTTAGATTCTTGAGACTTAGCATGGGGACTTCTTGATGTGAACCTAGGTGATGTTGAACTGATGAATACTGTGTTTGTGTTGTGTGTGTGTGAGAGAGAGAAGAGCGCACTTGGAGCAAGGTCTTAATTCCAAGTGTCCGTACAGCTCATTTGAGGCTAGATTTCGTTTCCTCCCTCACACAAAACCGGGAGAATAAACTGGGTTTCATTCAAAACGCAAAGTTTTTAGGGAAACCTACTCGTGCCATGATTGTACTCTTGTAAAGAAACTTGTCCAGAAATTTGTTATTGGCTATGCTTCCAACACCGTCCTTTTCTTAATAAACAATAGCTTTCAGCAAGAAAATTGTTGTAGGTGAAGTCGCTAGTAATATCAAGTTTTGTATAGCTTGTGTTGTAGGTGAAGTCGCTAGTAATATCAAGTTTTGTATAGCTTGTATTTTTCTGACATTCAAGTGAAAGTTGTATTTGTACTCAGTCGATTGAGAGCGCTTTGTCAAATAAAAGGCTCAGATTAACGGTGTTGCTTTAAGGAGTGGAAACTTTTGATGGTTTTGAACTTGCAGAGTTTCAAGACCTGGATTGATAGTTTACTCACATATCTGTGATTCAGAAAAATGCTAAAAAAGCAACGAAATAAAAATAAAATAAAATAGGGATTTATGGGATGGGAATTTAAAGGGTACCCAAAAAAAAAAAAGATACGTTTATAGAGCCGAGGCTCTAAACAATCAAATTAGAGCCCACTTTAAAAATTTCACTAGAAAAGGTTGTTTTGATGCTCAAATATCCTCCAATTGATCATCTCGACGTCTAGATCTATGAATATGAGAAAAAAATGGATTTCAAGTGTTGGAAATAGTGCATCTTGTAACGTATATTTGGACCGTCAATTTTCAAGTTTTCATAGATTTGCTCAATCTACACTATTTTTGAAGCTTTAAATTTTATAATTTACGATGAAAATATATTTTAAGGCTATAACAAAGATTTTCAATATTGAAACCACATTTCTCGATACTATTTGAAGGTAGGCTGTACTTTGATTGTTTAGAGCCTCAGCTCTATACAGACCGCACCGAAAAAAATATTAGATGTGCTTGAGAGAAAAAGAAAAAAAATCTATATGAGGGGGTTTTTAAGAGGAAACAGGTTAGGACTTATGCCGTACCGGAACCAGTTTGGTCTTGACAAATGGCAATCTAAATCGGCTATCTGGATTGGAAACCACTAGGTTTTAAACTGATTTGGTAGCGTGCCGAGTTATTCATATTACGATTTGGGTTCCTTCGAGGAGACACTGTACAATCGTGTGATTTGGAGCCAAGTTTGGTCACTTCCAAATGTCTTTCTTAGAATATTTTTCTATTTGCAGGAATTGTGTTTAGTTATTTGAGAAATCTGAGTGTTATCTTGATTTGGCTCCTCTCTATTCTGGATCTATTTCACCTACATAACCTGATATGGGTTTTTTCTCTTCTAAATTTATTTACCTTCTTTCATGGTGCTATATCTGATGGAACTAGTCTGTCCCAACTTGTCACTTTTGTTAAGTTTGAAGAGAATTGTGTGGGATAAGAGTTGTGAGGATATTTAAAGTCATTAATTCGCATTTCTTGAACATCATTTACTTGATTTTTCACTGTGAGCATGGCAAATGACTTCGAATGGCTCTTTGAGTACAAATGCAGCCATTTCAACAAATCTAGAAGGAAGAACAGTGGGTTATGGTCATTTCATTCTCAAAATTTTATGGGTGTGTAGGATTGTTGGGTATTTGGATTGATCAATTCCAAAACCTGTTAATGAAAGGAATCAAGATTCAAGGAAGACCAAAAATGAGAGGCAAGATCTAAAGAGGATCAGCAATTCGACCGGTCGGATAAGCCGGTCCAGTCTTGATAACTATGCTTTCCACTAATGTTATTTGTCTCTTCGCAAACAAGCTTATCGTCTCTCACACAATGATAGCACCCATGTCACCCCTAACACACACATTATCACATTCTCAAAAAGGCTAGCATATTGTTGTTTGGAGTAAACAAACCATCAAACTAATCATCTCAACGTCGAGAATTATAGATCCTAAAAGAAATAAATTTAACCCTAAAACAGTAGAATTGTTATGCATTATATCAACCTCACATTTTTCAAATATTTCACATATATACTAGATTTGTAGGGTTTTTGAGAATCAAATTTTACAGTCACGGTCAAGGTTTAGAACAGATTTTTGGCCCATCATTCTTATTGAAAAGAAAAAAAAGAGACGAATCTATTCAGAAATTCTATCTTATAATTAGCAATTCATGGGGCCGGGGCCTGGTTTTTTTAGTATTTTTCTCATCATAATTAACACTTGCGAGCTCACGGGCGAAGAAGGTTATACTTGTCATATGTCAATAGGAAAGTGACGCTAAGTCAGTCATTTTGTGTCGCTTTAGAAGCACATAGCGATCCAGATAGTTTCTGCCACAAGTGTAATCCCTCTGGAGTATATTATATATTTACTCCCATCTTTTTTCTTATCGAAAATTTTAGGATCCATCTAATCATAATTGGACTGATTGTTTTCAAAGAAAAACTTAGATTTTGAATTCTTTAGGATCCATCTAATCATCACTGGACTGATTGTTTTCAACAAAAAATTTAGATTTTGAATTCTTTAGGATCCATCTAATCATAACTGGACTGATTGTTTTCAAAGAAAATTTTAGATTTTGAATTCTTTTAACATTTAGAACATTCCCTCCAAAATTGGTTGTGCGATAACATTTTCTTAGGTATATAGAGTGTGAGAGTTAATCTTTTTTTTTTTTTTGTTTCCTTTGAGATTGGTTGCCCGTTCTATAGATCACATCCCTCAAATTTTGGGATCCAAAAGCATGAGTATTGCCTGAGGGAGTAGATGGATAGTGAACTCCCATGGGAGCACGGAAATATTTAGGCTTTAGTCAGGAATTATGAAGTTATTGAGGTGGACCTGCTCTCCTCCATCGCCATTAAGCCCATTTAAGGTGGGAAAAGACATCATATACTAATCCCAGGGTTTATGTATGCATAATAGAGATGCCTAACAATAGCATCAGCTTTGTAAAAATTTTTGAACTCTTTTAAAGTTTTAATCTAAACTCTCCACCATTATGAGGCCGAAGAACTTTGATGTGATGCTTTGTAAAATTTTAGAGTTCTTTAGTACACAAAACATCACGTATAAAATATTAAGGAAGGGTAGATATCCTCTATTCTCACAAATGGTAAAAAATGATTATCTTATTTCTCAATAAGATATGGAAACAATATCCCACTTTTCATAAATCTCTACTCTCTCTCTCACTCTTTACAATCTCTACTCTACAATGTATAAAATTTTAGTCTCTTTCTTTTCCGAAATATAGGAAATATATCCTACAACCTCTATAACGTTATGGTCATTTTTTATTTTCGCGATATATGTCCATCCGTTAACTCTTGTTTAATAATTTAGTATAGTATAATATATATTATAATATAGATATAGACAGGTAAATTGATATTAGATAGCGATAGATAGAAAATAGATGGAACATCTAGCTTCATATATCATAGACATGTAAATTGGTATCAGATAGAGATAGACAGAAAATAGATGGATAGAGAGGTAAATAATCATCCCTCTTTAAGCATTTTTCCATACTAACTAATGTTTATAAGATTTCCAATAATATTTCATAAAACTTCATTCATCAAAAAATATAATCTTATCCATTCCTCCACCATGAAATTCATTTACTAACATTCAAAAACTATAGGATAACAATTAAGGACCTAGTGTCTAATAATCACTTTCTAAATAAGTATAGGACAACAATTAAGGACCTAAGGTCCAACAACCACTTTCTAAAAGGAAATTATTATCAATCAGAGAGTGTTTCTAAAAAATAGTTATTATCAATTTATTTTATTCAGTAGTGTTTTAGGTATTTACTGTAAAGTACAAGGGCAATATAGTAATAAATCACGATCGTTGATAAATATAGATCATTAATCAGTTCACGATCGTTGATAAATATAGATCATTAATCTGTTGGAACCTAACTATAAGTTAAAGTCCTCCATTAAAGGCCGCATCTTTCGTCCGCTGAACTCAATCAAATTTCTAATGCTTTTTATTTTTCCCTTTTTTTTAGTTTTTTGAGGTGGATTTTTTCTGCTTTATTCGATAAAGTTGCAGAAGCTTGATCATGGCGGGATCCGTTTTCTTGCCTTTACTTTGATGCATTTTTTTTTTTATTTCACGTAAAGTGAAGTCTCACAGCGACAATCGGGGGACCTTTTTCTGGGAATGAAGTTGTAGAAGCTAAGCGAGGTTTCATGGAGAGATTGGCGTTCTTTTGCCTCTTTGACGTATGTATTGGGGTTGAAGTTCTCATTTTGAATGTTTGGGTTCTACGCTGTTTTTCTGCGTTTTGTGAGGTGTTCTTTTTGGTGCATTAGTGGAATGTTTGATGATTAAGAAGAAATTTTTTAGACTTTCTGCAATATATTTTTGGTTCATTTTTCAGAGATTGTTACAGTTGCATGAGAAGATCGAGTTTCTTAGTGGATATGTTTGCAATTTCAATTATATACTTGTATTTGGAGGAAGTTTATTTGAAAATTGTATTGAGAAGCTGAATTTTTGAGGTATTACTGCACAATTGTATTCTGTAATCTTTACCTGAAGCATTGAGAACTAGAGGGTTTCTTTTGGGAACATCTGGGAAAGATTTAGTTTCATTGATCCCCTGGTACAGTTTTTGAGGAATAATGGGCTATAGATAATCACACTTCTCAGAAGGATATCAACTCTCATATGTAAGTTTTTTCACTCCAATATTTCATCAGAAAAGTTAGGGGTTTGGATGGAAGATCGTAAGTCTTTGGATCGATTTTTCAATGTCTGTTGTTATGATGGGCGTTCTGACATCTGAGGATTTGGGCTTATGAGCAATGTATATGCATTATGCTTTTTTCTGTTTAATTGCAAAAATTCTGTAAATGAGATTCAAATTACAAGAGAAAATAAAAGGAACATTGAAAGTCTCTTTGAAGTCGAAATTATGAATCTCTCATCGCCTAAAGCATTTACTGGAGTGTCCCTTCTTCCAAGGTCTGTAATCTCCTTATCCATTGTGATAATTGTACTAGCTCTATGCCTAAGTCTTACTTCATTGCTCTTAATTGCATCACCACTTGGTTCAGCTGTTCATGGCTATCTTCTCGACATCAACATTAGTTCAACTGTTAATACTCTGAGTATGCCTAGGAATTCACGAGTTCCTGATAAAACCGCTGATCTAACTCAAGAAACAAGAAATATTACCCAAGCATTGGAAGATGGGGGAAAACAGATTGTTTACAAGGGTTCAGAAGGAGATTCCATTGATCACTCATCTTTCAGTGATTCTGGGAAATTGAGTTCTGGAGATTATGCAAATAGCTCATATTCAGTAGATGTTAGGGAAGGGGAGGGTGGTCTTAGTGTTTTAGGTAATAATTCAGGGAAGAAATCTTCTTCTAATGATTCTGGAAAGGCTAAGAGTTTGCCTTATGATGCTGGTAATTCTTTAAAAGCCAATGCAACTGAACACTGGCCTTCTGATTCCTTTAATGGTTCAACAAATGCTGGTTTACGTGATTTTATTAATGGGTCGATAACTTCTGGTAATGGGGAAACGAAGGAGAGCCCATTCATTGAACAGTTGGGTGCAGGTTCTTCCAAGGACTTGGTGAATGAAGGTTCAATTGAAAATGTTAATTGTTCCAGTTCTGCAATTGTTGTGGGTACAATGGGGAACAAGGCTAATGAATCTCTCGTATCTGGCTCTTTGAAAGATTCTGCAAAGGTTGATATGGGTAAATATGCCAATGACTCAACTTTTGCAAATAGTAGTGTTGCAATGATCAACCAAACGGAAGAACCTCTAAGTTCTGTTTCGAATCAGTCTGAAAAGTTTGATTTAGGTAAGCACATGCATCTGATTTTGGGTTTTCTTTGGTATTGAAGATTTTAATACTCGGTATTCTGTTTCTGGATGATAATGTGATTTTCATGTTGCTGTAGTTTAAGTTTTACGTTGGCCAAGCGTTCTAGGAGTGATTGATTTTACTCTCTCTTTGTTTTCCTAGTCATATATTGCCATGTATATACTGGATTGGTGTGGCATACTTACAGTTTTAAGTTTCAATAAACATTCATCTATTATGCATAAACACTTAACCATGATAAACTTTGGGTGAGGATTTCACGCATAGCAATGTGGCCTTTCAGTTTCAATAAACATTCATTTTTCTATTATGCATAAACACTTGACCATGATAAACTGTGTGTGGATTTCAAGCATAGCAATGTGGGCTTTCTTGTTGCGCTAAACTAGAGTTTGTTGTTTCTTCATTTAACCATATACATTAGCGTGTATAAGTTGTAGCATCTGAATTTTCATAAGTTCGGGTTTGCTCACACTCTGGTTCTGTAAGATGTAATGTAAGCTTGTGTCCTTCCTAACGAGCAGCATAGAGTGTTGTATATTCATACTGGAGCTGCTATTGGTCTTTGATTGAGAGTTTATCTGGTAACTGTGGTTTACTTTCAGATAGTTGTAAGAAATTTATCTTTAGTCCTTGATTGTTAGTTTTATGACAGTAATGCCTTCAATATTGCAATGAGAGGCTTGATTGTTGTAAAGCTGTCTCTGTTTCCTCCCTCTTTCTTCTCTACACATACCTTGCAGGTTCCAACATAATGTAATGCCTGAATTTCTCCCCGTTTATTTGTTTAAACATTACTCACCATGTTGTGTGTACCAAAGGAGCGCCTAGATCTAAGTTTGATCCAGGTTTCACTTCAACCAAGATTATTTTCCAAGAGAAAGAGCCGTACTCAAATTCTGGTACATTAGACTAAGGTTTCTAAGCCTCTTATTTTATAGAATCAGTTTGATAGGCAATGGGTAGTAATAGATGGTAAAGAGGGAAGAGGTGAGCGAGTGACATGCCTCTTACCATTTCTATTCTATTAGAAACACATGTTTTGAGCATTTTGAAGGCAGATTTTATTAATGCCAGTAGTGATATAAACCCCCAATGAAACTCAATTAGTCTATTGAAATTTCTTTTAATGAATAAAGAGTTCTTTGATAATTTGATTGCATTTTTATGGGACTGAAGGTCCCAACACAGAAATTCTGAACTGGTCAAATAAACAAACAGGAAATTCTAATCACAAACTTCATGCAGACACTATCCATAAAGAAGTTCTTGTTACTTACATGTGTACTTTTCCTACAAAAATATTGTCAATTGTTAAAAAATCTCAAAAAGACATTGTAGCCAAATAATTGAAGGATCAATGCCTTTTATGTTTGATTTAATATGCGAGCACGCATATAATGTGCTCCTAAATTGTCAATTTTGCTAATTTAGGAAAACAAACTGTCAAATATTCAAACTAAAAAAGAAAATAAATACTATGCTCCGGGAGCAAAATCTTGTAATAATTCTAAAATTCCAAAAAAATAAATACTATGCTCCGGGAGCAAAATCTTGTAATAATTCTAAAATTCCAAAAAAAAAAAAAAACAAGAGAAGGAAACTTTTAATAAGTGATGGTTCGTATGAGCATGATGGTCCTTAGGGACCATCACTATTTTCAAAAGCTTTTGGTTCAAAGCTTTTGCTGCCTTGCTCTTGCCACGTCCACTAAAAGACGTGGGCTTTAAGCGTTTAAAGTGTAATTTAATGGTTACACCTCATGTGTGAGGTGTAACTTAATAAAAGAATATAATATAGTATCCTAAGAATTTAAATACGAGAGGCGAGGACTCCCACCCTAGAAAATTTTGAGGTCTCTCTCTAGCCGAATTTTTATCGGAAGCTCCCTCTCAAATATTTTAGGTAAGTGATTTCATTATCTTGAAAAATAATCCGTTCTTTTTAAAAAAATGAAATGAAATAATTACTTCTACTTATTATCATGAATTTTAGGCGCGATAAATTTTATGTGCAAGTGACCTCATTATTTTGAAAATAATCTTTTTAATAAAATTATAATATTAGAAATTTTAAATGCTGTAAATTCTTAGAAATAAATATATTTATTTATTTTGTTAGAAAATTTTAGAAATAAAATTATTAGAAATAAATGTGATATTTCTGCTGCTAGTAAAATTATGAGATTTCTTTCTACTGTTTTTAAATATTTAGACATTGTAAATTTCACGTGCAATGACTGCCTTATTATTTGAAAATTGATATTTTTGCGATTGATTATAGCATTGTTGTGAAATGTTTAACTGCGAATTGTCATCTCATAAATTGTGACAATTCCGTATTTTTGAAATTCTATAAGAGTTTTTCTATACATATTAAATTGGCAATTATGCTAGAATGTATTTATGAACTGCTACCTTTCTAAATTTGAGCTCAAAATATTTGATTGGTTATTTTTGAAATGTTATTGAAAGTGACTGTTATTAATGGTTTCAGTGAAATTCATATTAATGATTTTAGTGAAATTCATATTAATGATTTCAGTGATATGTTGAGTACATGATATTGTTGCTTTCAAATGTTTAAAGAGATGTAGAAATACTTTAAGTATGCAAGTGGACTCATCCGGTTCGCCGGTGAGGTATAAGTGGACCTATCCGGGACGCCGGTAGGTATTAAGTGGACTCATCCGGTATGCCGGTGAGGTATAAGTGGACCTGCAGGGATTAAGTGGACCTATCTGGGACGTCGATAGGGATTAAGTGGACCCATCAGGAC
>NW_006499801.1:3193975-3227278 GCF_000471905.2 Amborella trichopoda
CAATCAAAGTAAGTGCAAAAATTTATTTTTTAAATTGCTTGTTTTATTTTGAGATGTCTTCTTCAGGATCTAGTCGAAGTGGAGATCTGGGTTGGAAATATGACTATAACCCGAATCCAAATGTGTGAAAAGATACGAAAGGGGGCATAAACCGGTTTTAGAAACATCTTGCCGGTATTAAGGGGGATGTTGCCCCTTGTAAAAATGTTCCTGAAGCTATTAGAGAGGAGATTAAGTAATATATGAGTTTTGTAAAACAAAAACAGGAACAAAATCCTTGTCATTTGAATAGATCTATTTTTTCTACTTCTAGAAGAAGTGATCCGAGTTGGAAGTATGGTTATAACCCAAAACAAAACGATAAAAATTGTATAAGATGGAATTTTTGTGAAAAAGATACCAATGGTGGTATTAACCGATTCAAGAAACACCGTGCTGGTGTTAAAGGGAATGTTGCTTCTTGTAAAAAGGTTCTTGAAGCTATTCGAGAAGAGATTAGGCAACTTTTGAATTTAAAAGAACCAGAAAATGATGAAAATGAGCCTTGTTGTACGGAATATCTTCTCCAGGTTCTTCTAGAAGTGGTGATTCGGGTTGGAAGTATGGTTATAACCCAAATCCAAATGACAAAAATCGTATTATATGTAATTATTGTGGAAATGATGCTAATGGGGGGATTTACTGGTTTAAAAAATACTTTACCGGTATTAAAAGGGATGTTGCCCCATGTAAAATGTTCTTGAGGCTACCAGGGAGGAAATTATACAATATTGAGTTCAGGGAAGTACAAAAAGATAGAAAATGGTAGAGCAGCCAAGACTCCTAGGGACTCATCTTCACATACTAGTAAGAGGGAGGTAGAAGAAGAGAAGGAAGAGGCAGATTCAGAAGAAACAGAGGAGGATGCGCGCTATATTGAAGAGGGTGATGACTCTGATGAAGATAGCCTCGATTTTGATGCATATGATGAAGCTTATCCTATTCCTTCTGAGTGATGACTGATGACACTTGGTGTTGAGTGTTGATTGTTGTGTTGAGTGTTGACTATTGTGTTCTACACTGTCTATTTTTTGAATTTCTATATATTTTCTTTTTCTTATTTTTAATTTCTACTTTCTAGTTCTACTATCTAACTTTTGTATCTACAGTATATCATATTATCAGTCTATGCTTGTATGATTTTACTGTTTTAGCATTGTATGAAAATATGGATTATGGTTTTACTGTTTTAGCATTGTATGAAAATATAGCATTGTATGAAAATATAGATTATGGTCTTATGGACTATCAAAATTCTCTTCTCGAGTTCTATCTATTTTTTTTAACTAGAATTATGGTCTTATGGATAATAAAAAATCTTATGGATTAATTATTATTGGTCATCACTCATAAATTTTTTTTTTTTTCAACTGGGCCGCTCAGGTTTTGGGCGCCCGCCTAGGCACTGGGCGGCCATGGAGGTGCCTAGCGCTTTTTGAAACTTTTTGAAACTATGCCTAGATCTGGCGATCCCAAAATTGGACGGTCTCTGTTCAATCCTTGGACCTGAAATTTTCAGTGTGTGCTTTTTTGTTTTGTTTTTTTAAAACACTAAAGGTTGGTCACTAGGTTGTGTAGGTTACATGCCCAAAATTTGGGTTCTAAAAATACTCATAACTAGGGTTTCAGCGGGGGAGCTAATGTACATTTTGCACTGATGTAAGCATAAACACTTTTGATTTATTATATTGCTTCTTTGGTAATTAATTCGGCAAGAGATTCTGAAAATCTGTAAAATTTGAGTTCATGTTCTAAATGAAAAATTGCACCAATTAAAATCGAATTTTTTTATCTCTATGCACGTCTTTTAACATTGAACTTGATGACTTGGAATTTTGAGTAGAATAGCATCTTGGTTTCTTCAGGAGTGTGTGATTTATACCATGGCAAGTGGGTTTACGATCAGACTGGGCCATTGTACACGAACAACACATGCCCTGTTATCACGCAAATGCAGAATTGTCAAGGGAATGGACGGCCCGATAAAGAGTACGAGAACTGGAGATGGAAACCTCATCAGTGCGATCTTCCACATTTTGATTCCAAAAAGTTCTTGGAATTAATGCGGGGGAAGACACTTGCTTTTGTAGGTGATTCTGTTGCTCGGAACCAAATGGAGTCCATGATGTGCATTCTCTGGCAGGTTAACCTCTCTCTCTCACACACACGTACACACAGCTGGGTTTTGAACCTTCTACTATCCCTCCCTCCTCTCTCTCTCCTCCCCCCCCCTCCTTCCAAAATCAGTACGAAAACAGGTCAACAAATCACCCTTTCCCTCTCCACAAATAGTAGAAAACAATCTGGGAAATCACATTTACCCCCTCTCTCTCTTTCTATCCAAAAATACTAGAAACCTGTCCAACAGATCACTGTCTCTCCGCAGGTTGAAACCCCAAGGAATCGAGGCAGCCGTAAGATGCAACGCTGGTTCTTTCGCTCCCACTCAGTCACAATTGTACGTATCTGGTCGTCATGGCTCGTCCACCAAAGCTCTGAGCCCTTCTCATTCGCTCCTGCCGGCATCGCAAAGCTCCATCTCGACAAACCTGACGAAACCTTCATGGACTTCCTCCCCTCCTTCGATGTTGTTGTTCTCTCCTCTGGTCATTGGTTCGCAAAGCAATCAGCTTATATCCTAAACAATGAAATCCTAGGAGGCCAGCTTTGGTGGCCAGATCCTAGTCGCCCCAAAAAGATAGACAATGTCCAAGCCTATGGAATTTCGGTCCAAACCTCTCTCTCCAGCATTGCTGCTCACCCCAATTTTACTGGCGTAGCCATTGTTAGAGCTTATTCTCCTGATCACTATGAAGGTGGGGAGTGGAACACTGGGGGCTCTTGCACCGGAAAAGTGAGGCCATTGCGAGTGGGAGAATTGGTTGAGAACTTGTTTACTGAGAGAATGCACGCTCAACAAAAGGAGGGTTTTGAGAAAGCTCTAAAGAAGGGGAGCCATGGGGCTTCAAGATTGAGGTTCATGGACATAACAGAGATGTTTGGGTATAGACCTGATGGGCACCCGGGCCCATATAGGAGCCCGGACCCGAACAAGAAGACAAAGCGGGGCCCACATGGGGAGCCGCCTCCTCAGGATTGCTTGCATTGGTGCATGCCGGGGCCCATCGACACGTGGAATGAACTTGTATTTGAGATCATTCGGAGGGAGTTTGAGGGCATCAGGTGAGAAATTACTTATTTTTTTGTAATGTATTTTAACATTTTGTATAATTGAATGCGTATCCCACGAAAGAAAATTATACGTTATCCTCAATATATAAGAAGTTTGAGTCCATGTCTGAATTTGTAAGTGCCTGTTTTTGAGGTCTTAGAGAGGAAGAGGAACAGTTGTAAACTGAAGGTTGCATTGTGGTAGAAGCTTGTGTTATATTTTACTTCCCTAAAAGTCTAGGGCCCCATCCCATCTGTGGAGATGGGAAAATGTCTTTGGTTAAGAAAGCATGGGGAGCAACAATGTGGTTGTGGCATTAGAAATAATGATTTTTATTTTTTTCAGAAAAACAAATTTTTTTTTAAATTAAAAAAAAGAACTTTTTTTTTTAACATTAAAAAAAGTAGTTTTTTTTTTTTTCGAGTAGTTGGAGTAAAAATGGCAACTTTAGTTGGTTTTGCACTATAATCTGTCTTTTTCTAGAGCAAAATAGAAATAATTTCTGAATTAACTTTTCTTTGTAATTTTTTTTTCGTTTTTTTGTATGTGAATAACTTTTTTTTGTTTGTCATTAGAAATGACATCTTTAATATCAGGTCACAAATGATCTTTAATATCAAGGCACACAAGCCAAATGATAATATGCTTATAATCCACAGTCCATTTACTCCCTTGTGTAAATCCCAATTTAGGATTAATTTAGGATCTCAAACTTCTGGGATGTAACCTATTCATCTAGTGGCCCTTCTCAATAAAAGGATTTCCAAATTGCACTCTATGTAGGCTTGAAAAAAAATAATGTCTGGCGGGCGAAGTCTAAGTGCCAAAAACTAATGATTGTTTGGTTGGCGAAGTCTAAGTGCCAAAAACTAATGATTGTTTGGTTGAATATGTTAACGTATCATTACCAATATGTATCATACCGATACATATCGGTATGGATACATATATCTTGATAAGATTAGGATATGTATTATATATGCATCTATATGGATATATATCATATTCATACAGATGCATATACATACACTTATATATATCATTATAATACATATCTTAATCTTATCAAGAGATATGTATACGTATCAGTATGATACATATATCTAATATGTATCAGTAGGATATATATCTTAATCTTAATCTTCTCAAGAGATACTTATCTGTACATATCCATACCGATATGTATCACTACGATATATATGCGTATCCATATGTTAAAACCGGTTTCTCCTATTAACCAAAACTAGTTAAACATTAGTTCTGATTTATTTTTAGCTATACCCAGTTTTGTTTTAGATGAGACCTATCAAGATACCAATTAATGTTTGCTTGGGAGTGGACTTTCTAAGATACCAGTTGGCTCTCTAAGAGGTTAGATCGGGTGGTCCGATCCTTTTTTAATAATATGGCACTACATTTTTTTTGTGTTAGCCACCTCTAAATAGTTGGAAAAAGGCTTTGAGGATGATGATGATATTTTTCTTATGTGTCGTGTTTGTAACTGTAGGATCTATGTTAACCTTGTTTTCTATAATCAAATAACGAGATTCACATTAAATAAAGAAGTATGATCCCTATAACCCCTCTCCATCCAATTCAAAAACAAAAAGCTTTCATTTCTATTACTTGTAATAGTAGTTTGCAGTTGCGCAGTGTGCTGCTTTGCTTATTGGACTCTACCCTTTGAGTGCACTTCAGCTTGCACAAATCTTTCACGAAAGTTTTACTCGTTTTAACCTATCCAAGACTCAGGCGATTCCAAGTCTTTTCGCTAATTTTTAGAATTTTGACTCCATTTCGCTGAGTTGTACCATAGTTACATAATCAAACACTTTAACTAGAGTTTTACTCATTTTAATGGAATGGGAAATGGGCTTGAGTCAAGATGGTACAGATTAGGTTTTCATAGCTTAACATTTCAAGTTCCGTAACCTTTTTAAAGAAAAAGAAAGAAGAAGTCGTACTCATTCTAACCCTCTATGCAACTTTTTTAAAGAAATAGGTTTTCATTGCTTAACGTCTCAAGTTCCGTTCCTATTCCTATGTAACATTTTTAAGGAAAAAGAGAGAAGAAGTTGTACTCATTCTAACCCTCTATGTAACCTATTTAAAGAAAAAGAGAGAAAAAATTGTACTCATTCTAACCCACACGAGCCGACTCAGGCGATTCCAAGTCCCTTCGCTAATTTTTAGATTTTTTATTCCATTTCGTTGAGACAAAATTGCATCATAAAATTGTGTCGAAGGAGTCTAGTGCAATGAAGGCAAGCGGGACCATCTGGTGCCGTGGGTCAGATCAATACACAACATATATTGTTTTCGAAAACTTTAAACTCAAAAAACAAAGGTTTGTTGATCTGTGCAGAGAAAATTCAGATTATTGTTCTCGTGTATTTCTCTATCATAAATCCCGATCAAATTTATATTCTTATACTATGGTGTTCTTGGTAAGCAAAACATTGTCCGGATACGATTTTGAGAACAAAGATAATATCAGGCGAACGAAGAAAAAATATTATGATACCTATTTACAAGAACAAATGAGATATACAGAGTTGCATGAACTATTGAGGGATCCAGCTTATGAGTCAAACATGAACTATTGAGGGATCCAACTTATGAATCAAACATGAACTATAGAGGGATCCAACTTATGAATCAAACTATAAAGCTGTGGAAGAGACCGATTGAGTAACAACTGTAGTATAAAACAAATGTATAAGAAAATCAGTTAGGATTTATGCCAAGAAGGTCAACCGTTGATGTTGTTTTTATACTTAGGAAGAAGAGCAAACACTTCTACATACTCATTATTAATTTCGAGAAAAACATACGATAAGGTACCTAGAGAATTAATTTAATGAGTGTTAGAAAAAGAAGGGAAAGCTATCCAAGCGAATTGGACTAAAAAACCAGCGAAGGATCGGGTCCGAGTAACTCAAAAACCAACTAGTTCCATGGGCAAGTCCCGGGTGGGCCAAAAAGTGTTAAAAAATACAAAAAATATGAAAACTATATTTAAAACATAATTAGATAAAACACATCCAAATGAAGTTGAACTATAGTAAAAAAAATTGGATTTTAAAAAATTGATTTGTGCTCAAGGGTATTTTTAAAAATAATCTAAAAATAAGAGAAAAATGTTAAAATAAGTATTTATGGCCACAATACATTTCAATCTTCGCCAAAATGATAAGGAAGAGTAAAAACATATTAAAGGCAAATCCCTTATTTTTGGGAGTTTGTATATATATTTTTTGAATTTTTTTTTTTAAAAATAACCGGCCGAACCACCTAAATTGCCCAAAATTGGCTGGGTGGGTAGCTAGTTCTGGCTTATTTGGCTAGTTCCAAGTCAGACCAACAGATTTGTTGAATACTGCATGTGACCCTACCGACATATATAGTATATGTGACCCTTGATATCAATCATTATATTTGAGTAGATGGTTGAGATAGCTTCAGTCACAATGTCACAAACAGACTCTTGAGCATCAAATCTTGATCTGACTGCTCAAAATGTTATAGTTTTAATTTTTATTCTATAAATCATTTTGCAACAAAATTTGGGGCATGCATAAATCTGAGAGTGGCACACATGTTAAAAATAATAAAAGAACATTTTTTGTGATAAAAAATTATTATCCCCTAAAACTTTTAGGGGCATTTTAGTTATTTATTTTTTAGGTGTGCTCCAGAAAGGAGATGGAACATTCCAAATTTCAGTAAAAAAGGTTTAGTAGAAAAAATTTAAAATCAAATAGTATTTTGACGTGACATTGCTGCATGAGCAATCTTAGCCGTCAATTTAGATCGAATGGTTGAGAAGTGGGGTCACATATAATTTATATGTTGTTGGCGTCGTACAAAAAGCTTTCCCAGATATATTGACATGTTGAGGATATGTATGAGAGAGCGCTAACTAGTGTGAGGACAACTAGTAGAAAGACAACTAAGTTCTCAATAGCAGTAAACATACATCAGGGACCAATGTTGAGCTCATATCTCTTTGCCTTGGTTATAAATGGGTTAACTAGGAGTCTATAAAATAAGGTACCATGATGTATGTTACTTGTGGATGACATAAATGTAATTGATGAAATTAGAGATGGTGACAGTACAAAGTTAGAACTTTGGAGGGATGCTCTAAAATCTGAATGTTTTAAAACTAGTTGGACAAAGAAGGAATATATGAAATGCAAGTTTACTAGTAATAGGAATAGAAACGATGAATTAATTAATATGATGGCTAAAAAGTATCTAAAAGATATTACTTTCAATATCTTGGGCAGATAATCAAAGAGAATTGAGAGATTGATGAAGATGTCATGCATAAAATTAGAGGAGGGTGTATGAAGTGGGGATGTACTTCTAGAGTCTCATGCAATCATAAGCATATAAAGGAAATTGAAGTGGAAGTTCTATAGGACGACTATAACACCAGCCATACTTTATAGGATGAATGCATCTGAAGGAACTTAGAGTAGCTCTAATAGGCGATAAAAAATAGACTTAGGTGGTCTAGGCATGTGTAGTGTTGACCTAGTAGAACACCAGTTAGGATGGTTGATTTTGTACAAGTGTAAGGCTTTAAAAGGGCAAGGGTGAGGCCCAAAAGAACATGAATGGAAGTTGTGAGAAAAGATATAGTGACCTACAGTCTAACTAAAGGTACGGACCTTAAGATAGCATAATAGCATAATAGGATTCATATAGCTAATCCTAAATAGTTTGAATAAAGCTCGAATGATGATGACGATGATCATGATGGATGCGTCCACTGTTGGGTGAATAATGTCAAATAGTGACCAAGGCATTGCCGGGGGAGCGTGTTTATATTTGAAACTGGAAGATTATTCAATTTTGATTGAGCTTTTGAATTTGCTGCGGGGAAAAAAGAGTCCGCAAGTTCGCGGTTTTGGTAGACTTGAAACTTTGCAAATAGAAGTTTGGTAAGTCGTAAAGAAGAGAGGAATCTTAACGTAAAACTCTCGAGACACTGTCTTTGTAGTCCCCATAGAGCTTGTGGGATCCCAATGGGAGCAGTGACCTAATGCAACGGTTGTACAATAGTATAATGCAACGACATTTCTAAAAAATAATATTTATGGTATTTATATGACCTCAAATTTTGCACACACATTCATTTCGTCTTAATAATCAATCCCTCCCAAAAAAAAGTTCAATTTGAACCCTAGATATGGTCAAAATGAGTCCCTTCCAAAAACAAATCTAGACCATTCATTTTGTGATTTTCAAGATCTTAGCCTTTATATACTCAAAATCATTTTTTTTTTTTTAACATTGTTCATCTAATGATAATAAAACCATCCAAAAAAATTGGAATTGAAAAAATCCTTTTGAGGCCTAGATCTAAGTATCTCACAAAATGAACGGCATGAGTTAATTGGGCTAAAAAATACTTTCTAGATTGTGTTTTCAATTTTTTTTTTTTTTTAATCGTTCAATAGAATAAAAAGAGTGTATTTCAAAATTTGGATCAAATAAATGACTATAAGATGGTTTTTTAAAGTTGTTACATCATATTACTATACAACGCTTGCATGAAATCATTGCTCGATGGGTTATGACATCAAGGCTAATTATGGTCATTTGATTGGGCAATCTAGGTATATAGATATTGGAATTGCCTAATTACTATATTATTTTCCTTTTGTCATCTTATATATTTACAAATCGGTTATATTATTTTCTATCGTTTTTGCATCTGAAAATTTATATCGTTTGGTCTTTTTCTTTTTGTTTTAACAAATAGCAAATTGATCATCCTAACCATAAAGAAAAACCTTATATTAAGTATCAATTAAGGCATTATTAATAAAACATTTGGATGAGACCGGCAAAGCGGGATCTTCATTATATTGACTGTTGACTAGATTGAATCTCCGAAATTTGAAGTTCTCAGATAATCCGGATAGAGTTTTTACACTAAGGAGCCTATGTCCCCGCAGGAGCATATAATCTTTTTCACTTTCCAATTTTAGCGTGTACCCGCACGGGAGCATATTAACTATTGACTTTTCAATTTTCCATATTGAAAGATCTATTTTATTCGAGAAAATAAATGTTCCTTGGCACACTACAGCATCTCTTAAATGGAAAATAGAAACACATTAATGTTAGTAAATCACTTGAAGAGCAAGACAGACTTTTCAGAGAGATACTTTCCCTACCGATTTTCTTATGAAAAATTTGCTGCTCCCGGGGGAGCATATTGTCTATTTGCTTCTTTGGGTACTCTCAAGTTAAAAGTTTTTTAGGACCCTAAACTTGGGATGTAACCTCTTGACCTATCTAGATAATAGACAATTAAATTTGACCATCCAAAACTTTGGTCATCCTTACCGTTCAAAAAAAAAAAAAACTTCAACCATCGTTGATGTGTCGTAAAGTTTTATGGAAAAATATTTATATATTTCCCCGCTATATACATCATATATACTTCCCCATCTCCCAGTCGTCCTACAACTGAGATGGCCGAATTAAAATCTCACCCCAATACACTGTCTTATTTTTAGTTTTTCCTGTAAAATATTATTACACCAAATTTTGGGAATCCATCCTCGCTTAAATTTACATCTGCAAAAATTATATAAAAAAATGCTCTTAATAAAATAAAATAATCAAAATGCCCTTATAAATATTTTTTTAATATTTTCTTTAGGTGCGTTTCATTGAGATGATGACATATACCAATTTTCATATTCATATGATTTGTAAAAAAAAATAAAAATAAAATAAGGCGTCAAATTTAAATTTCTCATGCAGAGGTTCATTCATGATGTTTTGAGACAAGTAACCTCCGCCATCCATATAAATTGAACGGTTGGATAGGAGGGGAAGTATATCTATTTCTATTATAATTTAAGTGAGAGGATATCCCCTTTTATTTTGTCATATATCCTCTTGAATTTCAAATCTTCCATCTTGATTTTAATTTATACCACATTGATCTTTTAATCTCTCCATGAATCTCTCTCTGGCAATTAATGTGCATCAGAGCTTAGGCTTCTAAACAATCAAATTAGAGCCTACCTTCAAATAGTGTCGAGAATATGGTTTCAATACTGGAAATCTTTTTGATAGCTTTAAAATATATTTTCATCTTTATTTATAAAGTTTAAAGCTTAAAAAACAGTGTAGATCGAGAGATCTATGAAAATTTGAAAATCTTGAAAATTAAAGGTCCAAAAATTCGTTACAAAATACACTATTTTAAAAACTTGAAATCCATTTCTCTTCTAGTGAAATTTTTGAGATAAGTTCTAATTTGATTGTTTAGAGCCTCGGCGCATTAAATGTTATATCTATTAATATATATCTATATCTCTCAATTAATGTCTCATTAAATTTGGCCCAATCCAATATTTTGCCAAAAGCAAGATGTATTTGGTCATTTAATTGTGATAGATGTAAATACTATTAATTATACTAGTAATATAATTATAATTGATATTATAAAATTACAAAAACAATTAAAAGACTAATTAAATATTTGATTAACTTCTAGCCATATAAATATACTTATGTAATTATTTATCTTTAGCAAACAAATTCTAATTTTATTTATGGAAAATATTAATTAATACTAATTAGTTTACTTTACAACTAATAAATATATTTATAATTAAATTTTAAGTACTTTCATAATAATATCATCTCTAATATAATTAATTTGTCACACGAATTTTATTTTATTTTATTTTCAATATTCATTAAGCTAATACCTAATATTCAATTACACAGTATAAAGAGAGAGATATAATTATATTTTCAAATTTATATTATTGCCTCATAACATTTATATCAATTAATACATTACTAATAAAAGATTAATTAGACATGCAAAGCAGATATATATGGTAATTTCGAGTGAAAGGGAAAAGCATGGGTCATTTATGTAGGCGTGCCCATGCCCATTGTAATTGAGTCCCCCTTTTGTATTTCTAGGCATGAATAAATAGAGAGGAAGTGATACCCATCTCTTCACCAATTTCCTTTGTGTAAACACATATTAGAGAGAGAGAGAGATGGCCAAGGTTTCCTACACTCACTGTGTCCTCCTCGTCCTCCTTGTTCTTTCCACTGGTAAGTTGGAGTATCATTTTGTTCTTGTACACTATTTTTTTTTTTTTTGGGTCAAAAGATTATAAGCTTTATGGGAGCATATCATCCATTTACTCTCTCAGGTAAAACTTATTTATATGATGATTTTTCGGACTTCAAGAACGTAAATCAAAAGAGAGAAAAAAATGTATTTACATGGTAGAGGCTATCGAGTTTCCTAATCTAACGATTTAAAAACTCGATTACTATATTTCTTTTTTGAAAACAATCATCTTGTGATTCTATGTAGACCCTAGAATTTCGTATCGAAAAAATCCCCCTACATAGCTCTTTTATTTGAAGGAGTAAGTATATAGAATGTTCTTATTTGAGTACTCTTGTCGTATATGAACTCAGTGAAATGTACAGTATATGAATACGGAGATTTCACATCTTACAGCTAGGGATAATTGTAACATTTTTATATCAAAATCAAACAGTTTTTTGTATACTTTCCCTTGTATTTATTTTCCATTTATGGTCAATCAAAATAGAGAACAACAAATTGGACCTACTAATGCCAAGACTTGTTGTTTTGCAGTTGAGCAGGTGGTGCATGGTGCTACTTGTTTGAAACAAGTAGATATTGGGCTTCCAAGATGTGACCTTTTAACATGTAGAGCTACATGCTACCAAATAAATGGCCATGGAGAGTGTTCAAGAGAGGGCTCGCGTTGCTTTTGTATTATCCCATGTCCTGATGGGACTAACTAACTCCACACCTTCTTGTATGTTGCGTTTGAGTTTACCCATATGGCCATGGACCAGGTTCGCTCAAAATTTTGATGAGTTTATTGCAGTACAAAGTGTACTCATGAACAAAGTTCAATAATAAAGCTATATGTGTTGCTTCTCTCATTTCTTCACTTTAAACCTTATGCTAATTGTTTTCATCATTGTGGAATAATGGCTGACGATATCGTGTTTTATATAAGGGAAATTTATTAAAGGAAGAAATTTATATAATGCATCCACCTCACACTATAGAAGTGAGGTACACCTCAAAGTCTCAAACACCTATTGAAACCAATTGATCATTTTGACCTTGAAATTTATGGACACGAAAAAAAAAAAAGAAAAAAAGAAAGGATTTCAAATGTTGAAAAGAGCACATCTCGTAACACTTTATCTAGACTATCCATTTTTTTAAAAAAATAAGAGTTTTTAGATTTGCTCAATCCTCACAGCTTTCGGAGTAAATTAGATTTCAGGCTATCTAGTTTCTGGCACCAGAACTCATCTTTCGACGAAGTTTCAAAGTGTATCTTATTCAGCATTTTATTCATATTCATGATCATGATAGTTGATAAGTTAGGGTGCTTTGATAAATTTCCCTCAATTCAATACTAGTCTCTGTCCTGTGTTTGATTTAATAATAATCTTTCCCCGTCTCTTTCTAAAAATAGGTACTATGCTCCCCCAGGAGCATAGTGTACATCTACTCCCTCAGTCATAAGACATGCTTGGGGGATTTTTTCTCAACCCAAAATTTGAGGGACCATTTAAAAATCACAATATGATTTTTCTAAAAGGAACAAAAAAACTGAATTTTCTAACACGTAGATCTCCCCCTCTAAAAATTGCAAGGCATAAAAGGTGTAACTAAGATTTATTATTTTTAATTATGGTTAACCCATGTGTTGAAGAGGTGCATCCCCAGAATTTAGGATCCTAAAATTAATCCTATATGGTATAATATCTTTTGGCTTAAAACTTTAATGTTTCTTTGCATATATTTTTCTGGAGAAGTAGGAAGCCCTCATTGTAGATTCTATAATAAATAAAGTTTCTTTTCTTGTAGAGGGTTAAGATATAGTTCTCATATTTTGGATTCTTAAAATCTTTATTTCAAGTGAAAGTAATAAACGAAAGGGTTTTTATATGGTGTAAACCCGAGTGCTTTGATGTTGCAAAGTTAGCAAACTACAGCTCGAAAGCAAGAAGCAATGGCTAGCCTAGAGCAAAAGTTGTTGCGCTAACGCTCATCTGTCTTGCAACAAGCAACGCTAGCGTGAAAGCCATTCCGCATAATTTTTAAAATTTTGCACTGGCATGTCTCACGGAGATCCACATGCCTAACTTTTGCTTGAGAATACTAATATATGTGTTGAGTATTTATATATTTTAGCTGGTTTTGTTGGTACAAAATGACTATTTTGTGAAATCTAGAGGTTGACATTACTAATCTACGTGATTTTGTAAGCCGTGACTATCCTTATACTTAATACATGTTGGTACACAGGTTTGAGGGTAACACCCTAATTTATAGTACGACTGGGACTATAAGCCTGCTCTTATTTTAGTGTTGGGTCGGGTTTACACAAGGTGGTGACCTTATTTGTAGAAGCAACTGGGACTATAAACCTGCTCTTATTTTAGTATGAAAAACGTTTATTTAGAGTCGAGGCTCTAAACAATCAAATTAGGGTTTATCTCAAAAATTTCACTAGTAGAGGTTGTTTCGATGCCCAAATATCCTCAAATTGATCATCTCGGTATCAAGATGCATGGACATGAGAAAAAAATGGATTTCACATTTTGAAAATAGTGCATCTTGTGACGCATTTTTGAACTGTCTATTTTCAAGATTTTTAAGTTTTCATAGATCTGCTCGATCTACACGATCTTTGAAGCTTTAAATTTTATAATTAAAGATGAAAATATATTTTAAAGCTATCAAAATGATTTCCAGTATTGAAACCATATTTCTCGACACTATTTGAAGGTGGGCTCTAATTTGATTGTTTGGAGCCTTGGCTCTACACAAACCACACCCGGTTAGTATTGGGGCACATATTTTTGTGCACTGCCCTTTTGTTTCCCGGATATGGTACTGGTTTTTTGTGCAGTTAGGGATGCCAGTGGCTGTGCCTCAAGATGGTACGGGTATTATAGTCATAGTTAGCAAATCTGCGTTTAAAACACATTTTTTTATTACAAAAAAAATCGCATTTTTTATGGAAAACTTTTAAAACGATACCTTTTTAGAAAAGTTAAAAAAAAAAATTACTTGTCTTTTCATAAAAATGTTTAAAACGTGATTTTAAGATAAACGAATTAAATTGGACCAAAAAATCATATCCATTTTGTTACCTGTAAAAAAAAAAAAATTTAAGATAAAAACCTGTTTTACTTATTTGTATACTATTATTTTCACACTTTCTAGAAAAAAATATTATTTCAAAAAATATATAATATAGATGCAGATTTCTATGATTATTATGGAAATACTTATGGCATAAGACCATCAAGATTATCATAAATTAGGGCTCAAACCATCCAAATTATTATAAATAGGGCTCAAACCATCTAGATTATCACAAATTAGAATAAAAGAAGTATAAAAACCATTAAATAAAAAATTTTCAAATTTTGGTTTGACAAAATTCCACCAAAAATTTATATCCAAATTAAGGTTCAAAGAGCTTCCAGACTTTCAAATTACAAAATCAATACAAAAGCTTTAAAACTCAATTTTGATGGAAGTTTGGTAACCCGAGTGAAGCGGCATAGGGGGAGTTGTTTGGGAGAATGGCGTGGTATTTTTTCGTAAGTTGGTCCATTGGGTTTGGCATCTGCCAATCATGTTGAATTTGTAGCGCTTTTTCAAGGTCTAAAGATTTTCAAAGACAAAGATTTGGGGGTATATTGTGCAGTTGAAGTAGACTCCATGAATGTGATTAAACGATGTTGTAAGAAGGAACAAATAATACCTTAGGAACTTAGATCTATTTGGTATCAAATTCTAGAGTTGGTGGATTATTTAAGGGCCTATTTGAGTACATGGATTTCTAATAGGTTGGATATTGCCAAAATTCACCATTTGGATTACTTAATGACTAGGATACTTAAAATCAAGAAAATCAAAATCATGAAAATAGGACCTACTTTTCCATGATTTCATTTACATACCAAAACCTTTTTTTTTTTAATTTCCAAGGTTAGTCGATTTCACTCATTGGCTCCCTTAACCCGAAACATAGGGAACATTTGGTAGGTATGAAAATTTTATAGAGATAAAGCTCTTAATTTTTTTTAAAAGAGATAAACTACCTCAAAAATTTTAGATAGAGAAACTATCTCAAATTTTAACTTTAAGAGAGAGAAAGTATGTTCAATTTTTAGAGAGAGATATCACCAAATTTTTTTTAAAGAGATAAAATATCTCAAAATTTTAAAGAGAAAAACTATCTCAAATTTTTAGAGAGAGAAAGAATCTCAATTTTTAATTTTTAGAGAGAGAAACTATATCAAATTTTAGAGAGATTACCTTGACAGATAGAAACTATCTCAAAACTTTTAGAGAGATAAACTATATCAAAGCTTAAGTTTTAGAGAGAGAAAGTATTCTTATAATTGTGAAGAGAAAGTATTCTTAAACTTTTAGAGAAAAAGTATTATAAATTTTAGAAAGAGAAACTGCCAAAACAAATTTAGAGAGATAAATATCTCATGTTTTATAGAGAGAAACTATCTCAAATTTCAGTTTTAGAGAGAAACTGTATTGAATTTTGAGTTTTAGAGAGAAAATATATTAAATTTTAGAGATAGAAATTATATCAAATTTTAGAGTGATAAACTATCTAAAAAATTTTGGAGAAAGAAACTATCTCAAAAATTTTGGAGACAGACACTATCGCAAAATTTATGTTTTAGAAAGAGAAAAAATCTTAAAAATTTAGAGAGATAAACTATATCAAACTTTAGATAGAGAAAGTACAGAGAATTTTTAGAGAGAGACACGATCTCAAAAAAATTTAGAGAGAGAAACTCTCAAAATATGTTTTGGAGAGAGAAAATATCTCAAAATATGTTTTGGAGAGAGAAAATATATCAAATTTAAAATTTTAGAGAGAGAAAGTATATCAAATTTTAGAAAGACACTACATCAAATTTTAAATAGGGAAACTATTTCAATACTTTAGAGTGAGAAACTATCACAAATTGAAGTTTTAGAGAGAGAAAGTATTTACAATTTTAGAAAGTAACTGTATCAAATTTTAGAGAGAGACATTCTGATTTTTTGAAGAATCAATATATTTTTATCTATCTCCAAACGGATACAAGTACCATTAGTCCTATTCCAAGTTTAGCATGTTGAGGATTGATGTCGTGTATTATGAGGAAATAGATTTGCTAAAGTGGAGTCAAAAAGACGACTTTGGAGGGTTGTTAAAAGCCGGGATGAGTGTCCGGCCAGGTAGACTCGGTTGACTTATCCCTGTCGGGGTTCAGGGTCAGGAGCCCCGAGGAAAATTTCAAAAATTTCGAATATATGAGATTCCATATATCTGCGATTCGATATATATATATATATATATGTACACTCGATATATATCCTATTCTTCGTTGCTAGTAAAGAATCTCTCATCTCCCGTAGACGTAGTGACATTGCCAAATCATATATGTCTTTACGTTGTGGTTGGTTATCTTTTTGTTTTGTGTCTGTTTTTTATTTCTTTTGGTTTCTTTTGTTTTCATGGATTATTTTGGTTTCTTTTGTTTTCGTGGATTACTTTTGGTTGCTACACCGCAAGCCGCGAACTTCATCAATCTCGCTAGCTCCATAAATCTCTTCATTGCAAAGGGCGGTGCTCTATTTGTTGTCGCAAGTTCCATTAATAGCTTTCGTCGCAAAGGCGGTTCTCGATTTGGTGCAAAAAGAAGCTCTCGGTTTACAGTGTCTTTGCAACGTCGTCTTTTGTTGCGCACCCATCATAATCTCTTTATGTTTTTTGCAGTATGTTTGCGCCGACGTCTAACATTGTGCAAACTATGTTTGCACCTTGAGGAAAGTTTTATTGACGTTGATCCTTGCAAAGGCAAACTGCTTTGGTATGCAAAGTGCCGTTAATCTTTGCAAAGTTATTGATTTGCAAGTGTTTCTGCCCACGGTTTTGCCGCTGTGCATATTGATTATTGGTTGTTGGTTTGCAAATTATTTGATCTTGGTTTGCAAGTTATTTTAAGGATATTTTTTTCCTGGAATGGTTATTAGTGCAATATTGCAAGATTTGATTTGAAAGAAAGCAACTCGTTATTGTGATTATGAGTATTTAGTCACAAGCTGTTGGATATATATTGATGATTTTTAGAGGGATAAACAATATTGTTTATTGGGGTTTCGTCTAGTTTTAATTGAGATATTTTCTATTCTTTAATTGCTTTTTACTGATCTTGTCAGCTTTTTAACTCTCTTTACCTCTTTGTAATGGCAGATTTAGAACTTAACTTTAACATTAAACTTACTATTGTTCCTTTGAATGGATGTAATTATCTTGCTTGGTCCAAAGCTGTTTCTCGTTTTCTCTTTGGAAAATCTAAACTTGGACATATGAGTAGGAAAAAAATCATGAATTTTGATTTCAAAACCTCTCAAGAAAGTATTGAGACCTCTCAAGAAAGTATTGAGAAATTTTCCATGGTTACTAATAATGAGAAACTATGAAGCAAAACTGCATTAAAGTAGTGATAATAAGGCAACAGATAGATCTACTACTCATACCGCAACCACTCAAACCCATCACTGCAACTGTGACCATTATCAGTAATTGAGTAACAACAATGGTTCTTCCGCCACACAAGATTCTTCTTCTTTATTCCCGGATATAGGTAGCCCCTAGACTCTTATGCCTTCCTGTGACACTTTTTTCTTGGATAATAGACTCAGGGGTCACAGATCATATGACTGGTAACTTACGGTGTCTATCTAAAATAAAACATAATAAAAATATGAACCATATGTCTATTGCTAATGGTTCATTGATTCTTTCCCATGGTGTTGGTAAGACCAATTTTTTTTCCAAATCACAAAATTCTGAAGTCCTTTGTACGTCATTATTTTCCTCTAACTTGATGTCAGTTAGTAAAATTACTCAGACCATGAATTACAATGTTATTTTTTCTCTTAGCTCTGTAACTTTCCAAGACCGAGCCACGAGGAGGAAAATTAGTAAATAAATACGTCTTATGGGCTATATTTATTCAATCAAAATTTTGATATTAACAAATTGTGGCATTAGAAATTTCGACACCCTTCAGATAAAATTTTAAAATTGCATAGTAAATATAAAAATCTCAAAGTTTTAGAAACTTCAAGTCTATGGTTCCCCATTACATTTTGGTTATGAGGATCACCATCCGGCTTCTTTCGTGTGTATACACGTGCAACCATGAATCGCTCATTAATGATGTACACATGGCACACTCTACCATGCATATTTTACAAACTTCAAGTCTATGGTTCCCCATTTCCTATCCAATGTCATATAGCTATTTTTTTCTTATTGTTATCGATTTTATATAGCTATTGTAGAGAGATTTGATGCGTTCAATCGGAACCGTCCAGACCCAATAATTTGTGGGTCAATAATAATTGACAAATATACTAAGCCAATGAAGTATCTATTTATAGCCCTGACCACTCTACAAAAATTAAGAAAAATATGTATTTTTCTCTCGACCGTTCACCATTAAGGGGAACAACCTGTGCTCAAGGGCCAAAGACAACCCCACTTTCCATATTTCTTATCGATCCAACTTGTTGGTCCATCAAGAGACGCAGTTATTAGACAAGTTGTTGGACTATGCCCTTCATTGTGTCAAACATCCACTAGAGTCTATTTGCTATGGTGCTTTTAAAAAACAAAAAAGAAGTAAAACAAACGGTGGGAAAAGCATTTCAAAAAAATTAAATTTTCAATTTGCAAAATTTAACTTCTTTCTTATTCATGATCGAAATTATCGACCCCAAAAAATTCACACCAAAATACATTTTTGAGGATTAATGGAAGAAGGAAAGGTCGAAAATTGAATTCACCTTTTTCCTCAGCCTCAAACAAATAAAAAATCAGCAATTATGGAGAAAAGCTTGGATGTAAATTAAGCCAAAAAAAGGAGAATTTTTGTTTGCTAATAAAATAACATTCATTCTAATAACATAAACATCCCAAAATGTGACTTCCAACCTATTTTAATTTTAGTTTTGGGGCTTATTTTTAAGGGTTTTAAGCTTTTAGGGATATTAGGATATTCTATTTCTTTTTCTTTTTTTACTATTCATTGATTACTACTTACAGGTACTATTCATAGGAACTATTTATGAGTATTATTCACATGTTACTATTCAAAAGGGTAAAATGGTTATTATTAATTTTATATTTAAGTTCGGATTTTTTGGGTCATTTTGTTTATTGTATAGATATTTAACTACTTCGAATATTAAATTATAATACATAAGAGGCTGGAGCCTTCAGGGGGTTCATTCCACATGATTTTAAGGGGAAAAAAAAGAGAGAAAAGCTAAGGCCTTTTAAACCTTCGCTTAGGGTGAAGAGGAAACACACACTTTCTCCTAATTATTACTCATTGGAAAAAATGTATATATAGTTGCAATCTTAAAATGTAGAATGAAAGGTGCGCCTAAAAAATCTATCATAAAAGGTTGTTTGGATGTTGGAAAACCCTCTAATTGATCATCTCGACATCGAGATGTATGAATATGAAAAGAAAAAAAGATTTCAAGATCGCGAAATAGTGTATCTGACAATACATTATCTGGACTGTCTATTTTCAAGATTTTCATGTGTTTATAGATCTATTTGATTTGAACCATTTTTAGAGTTTAAAATTTTATAATTAGAAATGAAAATAGATTCTCAAGCCATCCTAAGAATTTTTAATATCAAAATTATATTTATAATAAAATTTAGAGGTGGGCCTTATTTGGATTGTTTAAGGTTGCAATTTTATGCAAACCACACCCTTACTTATTTGACCTAAATTAGTATTATTTGGGTGTTGCTTAACCTTGAACAATCCAATTAAGGTGCACCTCCAAATTTTATCGTAACATGTAAATTTGGTGTACAAATTTTTTAGGATTATCTCAAAATCTATTTTCATGTCTAAATATAAAATTTTAAACTCCAAAAATGTTTAAAATCAAGTTGATCTATAACATATGAAAATCTTGAAAATGAACAGTCTAGATAATGTGTTGCAAGATGCACTATTTCTAGGACTCAATTTTTTATTTTTTTTTCATATTTATATATCCCAATGACAAGTTAGAAAGCTATTCAACATTAAAACAACCTTTTCCAACAGATTTTTTATGTGCATCTTTAATTCTACTTCAACGAAGCATGTAAATGGATGAGTGGGTTGATTCATCAATAGCGGATCATACATTAGGAAAATTGTTTCACGCGGGCTGGACCGCATTTCTGCATATGCGGTCTAGAAAGTGTAAAGCATCCATCTTCAAGATGGATGCAAGTAGGTGTTCCATCTAAAAACAATGGAAACTAACGTTCCAAATAATTTCTTACTAGAATTATTATTTCTAGTTTTTAAAATTTATTTATTTTTTCATATTCATTATCTCCATGGTAGAGATTTCATATCCTTAAAAATTAAAAGGAAACTTACAAAAAAACCCCCAAGACTACACTTTCTACGCAACTTACCCCCAACGTAAGTTTTTCTCACTTTTTTCCCCAAATTGCACTTTCTATGCAACTACCCTCCCAATTCAAAAAGTTAATTTTTTTAGATGAAAATGCCCTCCTCATACACAAAAAAACATTTTGACTAGATATTTATGTTGACTAACCGACCCCAGTGGCACATTGCCGGACCGCACTAGTAAACCGCCAAACCCATGTCATTTCTATCGGACCAAACTTGTCAACAGCCGAACCCCGTGTTTACAAGAAAACATCTACGGGACCGATCTTCCCAATTGCAGGACCGTACAGGTAAACTGTTGGAGCGGCTCTATGATTGCCGGACCCCTTTTTGATCCAGTAACTTCTACTGCCGAACCGCCACAGTGACCTACTGGACTAAAGTTGCACACAGCCGGACCGCCCATAGAACATGAGGAGAGAGAGGCGTGGGTAGGGAAAAAAGAAAGGAAGGGTAATTTGATCCTATTTTACCTTTTTTTTTTTTGGTTGGAGGGTATTTGCATAGAAATTGTGTTTTGGGGAAAAATGTGAGAGAAAATTTTAAATTGAAGATAAATTACATAGAAAGTATAATCTTGAAAGTTAATTTTCCTTAAATTATATCTTGAAATCTATTTTTAAAATAAATTTATTAAGTGGCTCGCATTTCTACTTATGTGGGCTTGGCCGCATAGAAACCGGATGCCATACATTAAAAGAAGAAATAGAGATGACACTCAATTCAATGCACTTTTTAAAGAACCTAGCCGTTGGAGGCCAGGCCTTCATAGAGAATCTCAACGCTTTAAGGAATATCAACACCTCTTTCTAAGTTGTCTTACCCTCTGTCAATCCCTAATCTTGGGTCCCATACAAATCACCCAAGACGTTTTAAAAAAACTAGCCGTTGTCCCCAAGCCAGCGTACAAGTCGACATGTGTCCATTCCCCATTGGATGTCAGCTTCGTAAGTGTAGTTGGGAGGAAGGTTCATTACTACAAAGAATCTCACAACCTTTTATTTCTCACGCGTCTTGGAGCTGTCACACACTGAACTTGATAGAAACCCTAATTTTATATTGAGGAAGGATGAAAGCCTAGTAAATGAGCTGGTGGGTTTATTTATTTGTATTCTTTCATTTTTGACATGCACTATTTCTACATTCATAATTCAATGTGAATCAAGACTTGCAAGCTCTCAATGGATGGTTTAGATGAGATCTCCTACAATGTGGGCCATTAGATTTCCTTTTTCTTATTTTTTATTGACAAGATGCCAATTTTTTAGTCTAGAACTTATCATACATGGACCTAAATTGCATGTATATATATTAGACTTGAGTGAGCTTCATGTAGACAATAACATTTCATTCTACTAATGTGAAGTGAGTCTTCGTACAGAGTCTATATCTCTTATTACTTACAGAAGCCATTAAACCTAAAGCTTTTTCCCACCAAAGGTTTTAGTACAACTTATCACTATGATGAGGGATTTGGGTGCTTGTTCTAGGTTTTTATGTGGGATTTTGCAAGGTCTTATGTCCACTCTAGCCTTCTTTTACTGCCTTGGGGATTGCTTGAGATTAGGGTTCCCGAAGCTTTTACATGCCACATCAATGTTAAGATGGCCACCTTGTGAGGCCAATGAAGAGAAGAATGTGATCCCTAACTTGGATGCCTTCCTTTCTGGGGTCTTGACCAATGTGTTCCATATGAACAAGGATGGACTCATAATGAAGGAGACAATCAGTAGGGTCTTGAGAAATTTAGGGTTGATAGAAGAGGAGGAGCAGTTTGAGAATCCCCCAAATGGAGCTGAAGAGATCCAAGTCAATGACTTGTTGAGCATCTGCAACAATGCCGTGGATGCGACAGACAGTCAAGATGTCACTGAGAATGAAAGCTTGTTGATGGAAGCTTTCAAGGTGTTTGATATGGATGGTGATGGCTTTATATGTCCCTCAGAGCTTCAACTGGTTCTTGATGGTTTAGGGCTCTTAGAGGGTAGAAACATCAGTGAGTGTAAGAAAATGCTTCAGATGATGGATCTAAATTCAGATGGAAAGGTTGATTTCATTGAGTTTGAGCACATGATGCTCAAGAATGGGATGATGTAAATAACCTTTCATAATTTGCAAATGAGAAAAATTTTATGCTAAAGATATCCCTATGTACACAAGGGCAATAAAGTTCTGTCATGTAGATTGATACTCTTTCCTCTAGTTTCATTTCTCTCATAAATTCGAAAAGGAAGATATGGAGCGATTCAAATGTAAATCATGTAGATTCTTTCTTTCTAAGTCCTAACATTTTTTTTTTGCCCTTTTGGAGGTAACCTCGGACCCTTGATCCCATTTGGAGAAATTCGGGGAGAGTACAACGATATTTCAAGGAAAAGTATACAATGAGACTATTTATCTTTGGTATAAGGTAGTCATAATTAATCTTGAGTATTGGATATGAAATTTGGTAGTTGTATTTATTCCATTGACCAAGCCAAAATTCAAAAGAAATTTTTTTGAACTTTGTGACACACCCCAACTATCAGATTGCTCATAAGATAGATACAAGTAATTGTGACATCTTTGTACCAAAGGTAAATAGTCTCATTATATACAATCTCATATTTCAAATATGAAGAATTTTACATGAGACGGTAGATAGCATAGTTATCTAGTTTGGAAATGGACCAGTCGATTGAACACCAAGTGGCCTCCTTGCCAGTTGGGTTAAAATTGGAAATATCATAAAACTGGTTGTTGACATGTCAGAGTTTTGCATGTCTTGTGAGCCCTTTCCTAGCCCATAATTTGAAAGTTTTAGCCTAGATTTGGCCAAATCTCTTAATGTTTTTTTTTTTTTCCTTCTTTGTTTTTAACTTTTACTCTTATCCAATCTAATCATATTTGTAATATGATCTCTTAGTTTTTGCCAAATAATCTTGACACCCGCTAAAACCCTACCTTGTTTGTCTCTCTTCCTAATCCCCCATGGCTAAGTATTTTCATAATTTTTTGAATTTCGACCAAATTACTCAATTTTTAATGCAAATAGTGAAACATGGGCACCTTACCGTATTTCTCTTTCTATTGTATTTCCTTTTGCAATTTTTTTTTTTTTAAAACATAATTAGACGTGTCTTTTACCCAATGTAATAGTTTTTCCTCCATCTCTCTCAATCACATTATTGTGCTAGATTCAAAGTCTTAATCAACTACTTTTGAGCTCAAACTTTGATAATATATTATAATCGAAGTCATGATGCATTGCTTTTGAACTTAAACACTATGATCACCAATTTGCAAAAACTAAACCCTAGATTCCTCCTTTTTGTTTCTAGTATTTCTACATTTATTACTTAATTCCCTTTTTTATGATTTTAATTAATTATCTAACTTTTATGTACAAGTGTTTCAAAACATATGATTTCAACAGGACTGGTCTCATCACCAGTATGGCACAATTCATCCTTGACAACAACAACTTAGAGCACTTGCTGCCGTTTTGGTGATCTAGATCAATGTTGTTGCCTATCTTAGGTGAAACATCTCAAAACTTCCCCAATTCAAGGTTCAAAACTCTGTAATTTTCCCTATTAAACTAACCAGTGCCAAATGAAGTAAATAACATTGATTGTTTGGGATTCAAACCCAGATAAATTTTTTTTACTAATATATCTTATTTTTATTAAAATATCTTCTTTTGTATTTGAAACCTAAAACATTATGTCATTTGACTCAATACCATTTGATTGAAAACAAAATGACAAACCTTATTTGTCGTGAGAATCATCTCTAACTATAATGATATTGTTAAAATTAATTTACCCTGAAAAATTAAGGCATTTCTACATTATTGTGATAAAAAACTTCCCCGGAAATTTAATTTTGAAAGCAAAGCAAGAAAATTAAATTTGAAAAGAAAAATTCCACTTTAAGGCCTTTACTAAAGGGACCCGGTTTCTATGTGGCCAAGCCCGCATATGTAGAATTGCGGGCCTCTTAATAAATCTACTTTTGAGATGGATTTTAAGATTTAATTTTTAAGGACGTGTAATCTCTAACATGGAGATCATGAATATGAAAAAATTAATAAATTTTAAAAACTAGAAATAATAATTCTAATAAGAAAACATTTGGAACATTAGTTTTCATTGTTTTTAGATGGAACACCTACTTGCATCCATCTTTAAAATTGATGTTTTACACTTTCTGGACCGCATATGTTGAAATGCGGTCAAGCCCACATGAAAGAATTTTCCTTACTAAAAACAGCCCCAAATTCGAAATAAAGCAATTGCTTAGCATTTTTCCAAGGCATTGATAATTGATTATGGGCATGTAACTTGAACCCGTGAAGTTAGATAATGATTTGGATATAAAAAAAATACATATTGAACTCTTTCTAATATTTCAGGTTTTATATGCATTAAACATTATTTTAAAACTCTATTATTATCGAAGTTTTCAACAATTTATTTTTTCTATTGTGTATTATAAAAATTCATGTTAGCTAATGGCGTGTGTGATGTGTGGTGCCTTTGAGGAATCATTAAATGGAAAATATTTTTACATTTGCTTGACTAAAACTAAATTTTTATTTTAAATATTTTTATCACAACTATGTATTTTTAATGGAAAATCATACAAAAAGATCATTTACTTTTAGTACAAGGAAACCACAATCATCTTTGTCCATCAGATTTTGAATCGGACGGTTGTAAGTGTGTCATTGACTAGACTCATAATTCAAAAAAAAAAAATTTCTCTCCCTAAGCCATCCAATTTGATATCTAATGGCTATAAGTGATTGTAACATCCTTACAATAATACTAAATAGTTTCTAGTACACAATCCCATTTTTAATTCATTCAATGTTCGCTATTTAATTTCATTATCCAACTTTTTCAATTTTTGGGTTTTTGATAAGCTAAATACTACTAGATACTCTTAATTTGATACTCCTATATTTTTTATATGCATAATGAGCATATAGAAGCTCTTTCCAAAGTTCTTATTGTTGTACTATAGTAGTACTATAGTATTGCTGTTTTCTGTAATAGTTCATTCTTTAAATCGTTATCCGGCTAAGATATTAAAAAGAATTTTAAAGAGAAATTGATAAAAAAAAATTGGCAACTTTATTAGTGAATTTGTACAACAAATCAAAGTGATTTTTAAGCAAAGAAAATATAAAAATGGGAATTTAGAGAGAGAAATGGCCAAAAACATTGAAAATTTAGAAGGAAAATAAGATCGGTTAGAGAATTGAAAGTCAATTATTTTCCCATATATGGATTTATCTACCTTATGATACATGATATGTCACTTCAATAATTGCACTTCGGAAGAAATTTAGACCAGAAAGACCAACCATATAATATCCCATTAAAATTTGCTATCAAATTTTTATGGGGAAATTTATAAAAATAACCAATTTATTTTGAAATTTAAAATGTAGTCTCTTATATTTCATGTTTTACGCTCAAGTCCCACTTTTTTAGAAAGCGTAGTATATTTTAATTCTATTTTTCTTTATGCATCCTATTAAGCTCAAATTTAAGGGGTTCATGCTTCTCACCATCATGTAATGATAAAAAATTTTAAAATAATAATAATGATAACCAAAATACCCCACAAGGATCAAGGGTATTTTGATAAATTTAATTTGAAAAACTTATCAAAATAACCAAGAAATTAGCTATTGAATGTTTTACTAGTAAATTTTGATATAATCTCAAAAAAACCCATCAAAATGTACATGACCATGAGTTTACATATTTGAAAATAGGTAATTGTTAGGAAAAGAATCCTGGCTTAATTGGTTATCGCTCGAAGATTTACAATGTTATGTCCTAGGCTCAATTCCTACCAAAGGTAGGGCCCTCTCCCCAATAAACTCACCTAAAAAAAAGTAATTGTTAAACATTTGATATAAGGAGATACTTCTTATACATTTCAACTATCTCAAATTCACATATACAACACTTGTGAGAAATAAACATTTGATACATTTCAATATAACACTGGTGAGAAATAAACATTTGATATAAGGAGGTACTTCTTATGCATTTTGATATAAGGAGGTACTTCTTATACATTTCAACTGTCTGAAGTTCACATATACAACAGGTGGGAAATAAACATTTGATATAAGGAGGTACTTCTTATACATTTCAACTATCTCAAGTTCACATATACAACACTGATGAGAAACATGCACACCTCAAATTTGAGTTAAACTGATATATAAATAAATAAATAACATTAAAATAATCGCATATACAACACCGGTGAGAAATAAACATTTGATATAAGGAGGTACTTCTTATACATTTCAATTATCTCAAGTTCACATATACAACCCTGCTAAGAAATATGCACACCTCAAATTTGAGTTAAACTGATATATAAATAAATAAATAACATTAAAATAAGAAACAAGTTGTTCACATACAAAACATGATGAGAAATATGCACACCTGAAATTTGAGTTAAACTGATATATAAATAAATAAATAACATTAAAATAAGAAACAAATTTATACAAAGTTGAGGTTCTAAACAATCAAATTAAAGCCAACCTCAAAACTTTCACTAGAAAAGGTTATTTCGATGGCCAAATATCATCAAATTGATCATCTTTCAAATTGATCATCTCGACATCAAGATGCATGGACATGAGAAAAAAAAATGGATTTCAAGTTTTAGAAATACTACATCTTGTAATGCATTTTTACAAAGTCAATTTTTAATATTTTCAAGTTTTCATAGATCTACTTGATCTACACTTTTTAAGGCTTCAAATTTTATAATTAAAGATAAAAATATATTTTAAGGCTATCACAAAGATTTCAAGTATTAAAACCACATTTTTCAAGTATTAAAACCGTTCACTTGACTTTGATTGTTTAGAGCCGCGATTCTATATAAATTGCACCCTTAAAATAAATTATATATATATATATATAAGTAAAAAAAGTGGGACTTCGGTATAAAATATGAGTAAAATAGAATCGCTAAAAAAGTGGGACTTCAGTATAAAATATGAGTAAAATAGAATCGCTAGAAATTTCCCTATTAAAAAATATTATTAACCTTTTTTTTTTGTTTTGGGTAACTGAAAATCTTGGTGAGGCCCTTAAACAATCTAATTAAGGTGCACTAGAAAAATTCATTAGAAAAGGTTGTTTAGATGCTAAAAACTCTAAAATTCGATCATCTACTAAAGATTTATGGAAGTGAAAAAAAATAGATTTCAAGTCTTGAAAATAATGCATCTTGTAATGTATTATCCAGACGGTGAGTTTTCAAGATTTTCAAATATTCATAAATCTACTTAATCTACACTATTTTTTAACTTTAAATTTTATAATTAGATTTAAAAATAAATTTTCAGGCCATTATAAAAATTTATGATACTGGAAAATACATTTAGGCACTATTTGAATGTATGCCTACTTTGCTTGTTTAGCGCCTCGGCCTTATACAACCCACACGATTATATCACATCGACACAATATTTTCAGGCCCTGGAATTCTTTACTTTTTAATATCCGTACATCTCTAGAATAATCTGTGTAGGACCGTCTGATTGCTATAGAACAATCACTGAAAACCGTCGGATCCATAATCTAACGGATGATATTGCCTAATACTAGTCAAAAGTTTACAAAACACAGTTGACACGCCTCTCCATCACTTAGTTGTGGAGCTCAGCGAGAAACTGAGAACCCGAGAAGGGCAAAGTTAGAGAACGAGAGCAAGAGAAGGGGGGAGCGTAACAAGAAGAGAGAGAGAAGAATGGAGTGTAGAGAGAGAGAGATGGAATGCAGATGTGAAATAGGGAAACCCGTGGTGATGCTGATATGTGGAACCCTAATTTATTATCATTGCGCTATTCGAAACTCGAGCATCGTCTCTCTCATTTCAGACGTCTTCATCGTCCTCCTCTGCTCCCTCGCCATCCTTGGTCATGCTCTTCCGTCCAGATCAACATAGCGTATTCTCTCTCTCTCTCTCTCTCTCTCTCTCTCTCTCTCTCTATTTAGTTTTTTTTTTTCTTTTGAATCTTTCTCTCTGCTTTGTTTTCCGTTCTGATTAAGAGCTTGATCATTTATATTTCGATATTATTGATCATACGTAGATTTTACGAGCCGTTTTCTGCTAGAATAGTTGTCATTTATCAATTGAAGCAATTTCTTTTCTTAATGTGTTGTATTTCAGTTAGGGTTAACTGGTTACTTAAGCTAGGGCAGTTATTTATCTGTAATTGTTGAATTTACGAGTAAATTTGGATTTAATATCATTTACTCATTGTGTTCACTATTTATTTTGAGGGATAGTTTGCTAGTACTTAGCAATTGTTTTTTAGGGCATAGGCCTTTGATATAGGGAATTTTTTTTATTCTGGAAATTTGTTCAATTATCAGTTATCAAGTTATCCTCCTCTTTGATTATTTGTTGTTGATTATGAAGAAGGAAAGCTGTTGGTTCCAGGACTCAACTCGACCAGGGTACTCGCCCATTGGCTCAGGCAAGTTACTCGGGCGAGTCCAATTAACTCACCTGAGTCCAACTCATTCAAAATATAAATAAAAGAAAAGCAGAAAATTATGCTGCATCCATATAACGTGCTTTTTATTTACAAAAATGTTCGAATGGCGGCTCAAAAGGTGTCATGGGCTCTCCCTAGGAAGTCTGGAGATGAATCTACTCTAATGGCAGTTTTTTTAACCTCTACTAAAAAATAAATAAAATAAATCTATATGCCTTGTAAGTTGGTCCAATTGCGTTTGAGGGAATTCGAACACCTAATGTGAGGGCTATAGATGATAAACTCTAGTTATATGACATAATGTAGAGTGTACAGCCTACCCCGGCCTCACTAATAGGGCAAGTCCAAGTAACTCGCCCAAGTCCAATTCATCTCAGGCAAGTCATGGAACATTGGGTATAGCCAATGTTCTATGACTCGACCTCACCCTAGGGTGTAAACCCTACATTATGTTATACTATAAATAATATTTGTTCGGTTTATTCTAAGTAACAATCTAAATGTCTTTTTGGCTAGTGTTTACAGTTTACAGTTTATGGGCCTCACGGTTTTGGTGCAAGGCCTCCCTCAAACACCACCATACCACCCTGTCCCCTCAAAACAGCTCTCTACCACCCTATCTTTTTAAATGCATGTCTTGGCTTTTTGCTATGGGCCTCATACTTGGGGTTCGAACCCCCTCAAGCACCACCATACCACCCTGTCCTTTTAAATGCATGACTTGTTTTCTTTTTTTCTTTTGTTTTTTTAAGGGTTCGAAAATAATGACAATGTGGTAATTCGATCCTCCCTGAACCTCGTGTTGAGAGGGCACATTGTCTAACCAAGATGTTGTTGTAAGCTTCTTTTAGGACGAGGTTATGGCATATAATCAAATTTTGTTTATTTAAGGGGGTTCAAAAAAATTGTCCATGGGGTGGTTCGATCCCCAAACCTCCTGTAAAGAGCCCACAACATCAAACTGAGGCGCCAATTGAACGTTATTGTGAACAAAAAATATGTTATATACATAAAATGTAGTTTTTTGTTTTCCTTTTAATTTTTTTCCAATGTGGGTTGGACACAGGTGAGTTACTTAGACTCGCTCGAGTAACTTGCCTCAGCCAATGGGTGAGTACCCTGGCCGAGTCGAGTCCCACTACCTTGGGTGTAGCACATGGATTGATTACATCTAGTCTATATAAGTTAGGGCAATTAAACGATTTCAGTAATGGCCATATCATTGTTTTCATTTTTTGTTAGAAAGTAGAAACTTATAATCAAGGTATCGGGACTCGACTCGGCCAAGGTACTCGCCCTCATTGGCCGAGGTGAGTTACTCAAGCGAGTTCGAGAAACATAGGGCTGGAGGTGGACAATTTAGAATGGAAAATAGAGTCGGAATCGGACTCCTGCCGAATAGGGACCCAAATCCGACTTTTTAAACATTCGAATACTATACTAATATATCAAATCGTTATATCTTCATAATTTGAAGCAATTTGTTATTAAAACTTTTAAGAACAAATTGCTTCAAATTATAAAAAGATAACAACTTGAAATAATGTACGAAAATATATTATTCGAATATTTGGTGCAGTGACCCAGATCATTGAATGTTACTGTGGGCAGTCCAATTCTTTCATGAGCTTGATTTTCAAGTATGTAGGACGATCATATGTTTCATGGTTATTTTGCATTGCCTTTTTTGCTTTCATGAGGCAGGTGGAAATGGGTCATCTGTAGCCTAAAACTATGTCAACTTTTGGCATATGCAAATTGGATCTAGTTTATTAAGGCTCCTACTATTTTGTGGAGCTTTAGAAGGAATGAGAATGAAGGGAAGATAGTTCAGTGGAAAACTCACATCGATTTGTGAGGGAACCATTGGCTTTAGGAGTGCACGAATTCTACAGAGCTTTAGAAGGAATGAGAATGAAGGGAAGATAGTTTAGTGGAAAATTCATATCGATTTGTGATGGAACCATTGACTTTAGGAGCACGAATTGTACCCTCTTATTAGTAAGGTCAGTTTGAGAAGTTTGGAGATTCTTCTTTGCCAATTTGCTCACATGAGCACATTAGGAGAAGGGAGTTGGAATCAATCCTATTTCATACTCAATTTAGGGGTACTTTTATGTAATGGTCATACTGTATTCAAAAGGTTTTAAATTTTGAAACCCTGCCAAGCCATTGGAGTCGAGTTCTAGTACCAAAAACACAATGACAAGAACTAGTTCCGAGGACTCTGGAAATAGATCCCTCAATGTGGAAAATAGACGGTATTATGTTCCTCCATTGACAACAGGAGCCGAGTGACATGCCAGCGCTACTAATTGAGTGCCAACACGTAGTTGTGCTGTCAATTAGAAGGGAGCCGGCGCCTTTCGATTCCTAGTGTGAACCCGTCTAGTCAAAGCGGAGCGAGTGCTTTGATGCGAAACATCAAAGCCTAGCCATAGTAGTGAGTGCTTTGATGTGTAGCCTATGCGGAACATCTTCTCGCTTGGAGCTTCGCAAGAGCAAAAAGCCCTGCCAATAGTTTGACCTTGCTAGAGTGCTTTCAAGGTTACGACGAGAGTTGGCGGCGGAGGAAGACTCGGCATGACGGCGAGCCATAGGTTGCCTAACTTGTTTTCGTTGACCGCTACTAGAAACGAGCTTAATAGCGTAGAACGAAACTCGTTTAAACTCCACTCGTTCTCCGTTGGCTTTGGCTCCACAAGTTACGTTATTGAGAATGGTTTGATGGTTTGGTGCAGCGGGTGGCTTTCCTTCCTCTTTCAGCTAGTCTTGTATTTCTGATTAGTTAGTTAAAATGGCCATCTGTCAGAGACGGGATAGCCACTTAGGGTTGATAGACTCGAGTCAGTAGATCAAATGTCTCTCCCCACCTCTTCTTTGCCATTCTTCTGCCTTGGAGCATGATGGAAGTCAAGTTGATACGCCTATAAAGAGAGAGACTCTCCTCGCTCTCTCCCGTTACAATTCTCTCGTCCTGAAAAAAGTGGTTAATACATAGATAAAGAGACTCGGCTCGTTAATACATATATGATACCGTTGTTCCTCAGTAGCTCAGTGGTAGAGCGGTGGATCCAATATAAGATGAGCATTCATTATCAGATGGACATGTGTATCCATAGTTTTTTGCACGTATTGATACACCATGAACACAACACTCATTTTTGACACTTTAGAAACCTAGATTTTTTTTAACCTTTGGTCTTGAAATTTCATTTGAGAGTACTAATGTCATCTGAAATCTCATCTTCCCCCTTCTTTAAATGGTGTACGGACATGTCATGTTTGAAAGGTCAATTTTGAGATTGGTATTTCTGACACTCATATCCGTGTCAAATGCTGACATACGTATTTATGTAGCATAGATTATCAAGACGAAATGCCAAATTTTGATAATTCAAGCTAACTTATCCACCATGGGGTTTATTTAAATTATCTAAAGGACACGGTTAGCATGTGCCCAAGCCTGCACATGTAGAAATGCAGGTTTGGCAATAAACATAATTTTTAATTATAATTGATCTTAATTTTTAGAGAATATATAATCTTTAACATGGAAATCATGAATATGAATAAATAAATAAATTTTGAAAACTAGAAATAATAATTATATTAAAGAAAACATTTGGACCATTAGTTACAATTGTTTTTAGATGGACCACCTATTTGCATCCATTTTTAAGATGGATGCTTTATACCTCTTGACCGCATATTGTACAATTGCGGTTCAGTCCGCATGAAACGATTGTTCTTATCTAAAATAGGATGCCGCATTGAAATAGGCACTGTTTTATGCATTTGTTCGCTAAACAAGACATGTGTGTGTGTGTGTGTGTGAGAGAGAGAGAGAGAGAGAGAGAGAGAGAGAGTAGACGAGTAAGGAGTCGTCCACCCACCGTACTACCTTATAACGAAGTAGTAGTTACTTTCGTTTCGATTAGGTTAGGATACGTAACTT
>NW_006499801.1:3241873-3262720 GCF_000471905.2 Amborella trichopoda
ACTTTTTCATATGCATGTACTTGTAAAGCCATTATCATTTTTAGAAACAAACGGGTAACTTTGAGAGGGAAAAAGTTTATATAAGTGTGAGGTTCTAAACAGTCAAATTAGGATGTACTTCAAAATTTTCACTAGAAGAGGCTGTTTTGATGCTCAAATATCCTCAAATTGATCATCTCGACCTCAAGATATATGGACATGAGAAAAAAAATGGTTTTCAAGTTTTGAAAATGGTGCTTGTAATGCATTTTTGTACCGTCAATTTTCAAGATTTTCAAGTTTTCATAGATCTGTTCAATCTACACTATTTTTTAATCTTTAAATTTTATAATTAGAGATGAAAATATATTTTAAGGTTATTACAAAGATTTCCAGTATTGAAACCACATTTTTCGATACTATTTGAAGGTGCACTTTACTTTGATTGTTTAGAGCCTTGGCTTTTTCAACTCGAATCCCTTTTCGAGCATAGTTAAAATAGACAACAAGAAAAAAAAAAAAAACAAAAAACAAAAAGTGATAATAAGATATGTACAAATTTACCACAAAATTCAAAAAATAGGTCAAAATATCCTCATTTTTGGTAGTTTAAAGTTTGAATACTTTTAGCTCAAACATATTATATTCATAAAAGACACTTTCTAATTGAGTAGCAAGTGGTCTTCAAATTTTTCTCCTAAAATTAGAGCTATAAGTAATTAAGCGTGCCATATAATTACAAAAAAAAAAAAAAACTATAACATCTCCCTTTTTGGTAGTTTGAACATTGAAATAATCTATAATCCAACCAAATCTATTTACATATCTTCAAAATTTTCTCTGAAATTAGAATTAAAGGTAATTAGCATGAGAACATGATAGCCATTATTATGAAGCATGTAAGGGTGATTATTTAGGTCTCCAAAAGTGAAGGGCACTTTGATATGTTGGCTAAAAGGAAGGGTAGTTTGGGGATGCTACCGAAAAAATGGAGATAGATTAGGACTCGCACTTCATATTAAAGGGTTGATGGTGGAATCCACTAAAGTGATTCTTTATGGGAACCAATTGGACGCTTTTTGCCCAACCCACTCATTTATTTACTTTTTAGTGCCTTTTGTTTCAAAAGTATCTTTAACGATAAAATGACGTAATTACCCCTTTTTTTTTTAAGTGCCCCATACTTTTTTTTTTAAAGTGCTTAGAAAAAATTACCGAAGTACCCAGCATTAGGGGCGGGTCGAGTCTGGGCTCGCCCGGGGCTCAAACCTAGATAGTATTTGGGTTCAAAATTTAGATATGTACTCAGACCCATGGGTCCTAGGTCCACCCATCAGGTCTTGGGTTTGGTCGGATCCATTGCCATCCTATGACTATGAGATATTTTTTATTTTTTTGTCTTTTTTTACCATCATATATCCTATGATTATGAACTTCTTTTTCTTTTTGGCCAATAATAATGTAAATGTTGCTAATATTGTAACAATACGAACACCTAGCGTGTGCCTAAAGACTCATGATTGTCATCATATACCCTATGACTATAGGTACGGGTCGGGTCCGACTGGACCCAAACCCTAACCTTGACTTGAATAGTATTCGGATCTAAAATTTGGACCCATACGTGGGCCCGATGTCGAGTATACCCGTCGGATCCCGAGTCTAGTCGAGTCGATTGCCATTCCTACCTAGCACCCACAATTTGAGAATTTTTTAACTTTTGTTTTTTAGAACATACTTAGTTGATATAAAAATTTAAAAGCATATAATATGTAATCTTTTGATCTCTTTAGTGATATTGTATGGGGCAGTGTTCTAAAAATCGAATCGGCCTCAGAATCGACCAAGGGCCTGTATCGAGTAACCAGTAAATCTGTCGGTTCAACCGGCCTAACCAGTCGATAAAAAAAAATGTTAAAAAAATACAAATTACAAAAAAAATAAAAGTATATTTAAAACGTGATTAAACAAAACACATCCTAATGAAATTTAATATTAGTAAAAAAAATTCCAATTTGAACCGGATTTTGCAAACACCAGGTATGGGGTCTTCAACCCTTATTCTAATATATTTACCTAAAAAGCACCCTTCTTCTAATATTATCTCGCGTACGAATGAGTACTACTTTCTCGGAATAACCAATTCACTTTTGGATTGGGAATTGAGAAAGTATATACAATAAGCTCATCTTACAAAAGGAGGTCATAGTTATCCTCGGCAATTAGATATATGACATATTAGGTGGTCGGAGTTGTACCGCTGATTGGATTCAGTAGGTTAGGGCACGGATTTTGAAATTCCGAATCCAAACTCAAATAGGTTCACAAAAAACCGGTTTGGAATTCTGATTCCAAATCATTTTGTTTGTAGTTTCCATTATGGATTTTGAAAATCCAAGCTAATGGCATTTGAGAAAAAATAAAAAAATAGGGGCACAAGCATACATTAAAACATATTTAATTCTGAAAATAAAAGATATTAATATAAATTTCCCATAAAAATTACAACAAACACGTCTTTAATTACAAATAACCAAAAATTGTATTCATGTATTTCCCAAAAAACCAAAATGCATAGGATAGTTTTTCTTTTGGACTTTGGGTTGTATACGCGTTAAGGAGATGAGGAGTTAGGCACACTATAATAAAAAAAAAAAAGTATATGTAATATTTATCTTTAATATAAGGTGGTCATGATTAGTTTTGACTGTTGGGTGTAAAATTAAGTAGCTGCATTAAATTCATTGACCAAACTCAAACTTTAAAAAAAAAAATTCGAACTTTGTGATACATTCAAGCTATCGGATTTCACATCAAATAGTTGTAAATAATTGTGACTTCCGTGTATGAAAGATAAATGATCTCATTACATACAATCCCATAATAAAATATAAAAAATAGTCCGGATTGGTTATTCGATGAAAAGAAGAGCAATTTACTGATCTAATTGGGTGCACTACTATACTCTCAAAGAAAGAAGTTACTAGACTTCGGTCTTCGAACCGCACGTATAATGTGCTTATGCGGGACACATACTCCCTCGGGTAAAATACCTATTTAGCAGAATTTTTTTCAATATAAAAAATTTGGTGTCACTTCAGAATTATTAAATAAGTACTTAAAAGAAAAAGTTTATATTTTGAGTTCAAACCCTGAGATCATTGAACTGAGAAACTCAGTGCATAAAAATACTTTTTTATTATTTTAAAGTTAGTCTTGAGTTGAAGAGGTTACATGTCAAAATTGGGGACCTTAAAAGGTCGAAAAATTTTACGTAAGGAAAAATCTTGCATAAGGTTACAATTTTATACTATTCAAGTAAGGTGCATCTCAAACAACATCTAAAAGATAATCTTATGATGTTGGAGAACATTCCAATTATTCATCTTGACCTCGAGATGTATAGGTACGAAGAAAAAAAAAAAAAGAACTTTAAGTTTTTAAAATAATGTTTCTTGTAACAAAGTTATTTATACCGTTTATTTTCACGATTTTTAAGTATTCATAAATATGCTTGATCCGACTTTTTTTTTAAAATTTTAAATTTCATAACTAGAGATAGAAATAGGTTTTAAAGTCATGATAAGGTCTCCAAAACCCAAACTACATCTCTAAACAAATTTTAGAGGTGCGTCTGACTTCTAAATTATAAGGAGGACACCTTATACAAACCTCACCCCAAAAAGATGCTTCGATTAGGTTTGAGGGAGTGAATGTACAATGTACTCCAGCAGAAGAAGTACAATCTGTTGGCATTCGGTTAAAAACAAAGCCATTTTGAAAGTTGGTGGAGTTCAGTCCATTTTGTAAAGCACGGTCAATGCCATGTCGGAGGTTCGAAATCATATAGGATGACCCACCCAAAAAGAAAGGTCGTGAGTAACGGGCGTGACATTGAGGGGTATTTTTGTAAAAACTCACTTGCACGTGTTATGGGTTTTGTGTAATCTTACACGTATACCAACTTTTGAAGTTAGTGCTTACTTTCAAATAATATCGAGAAATGTGATTTCAATATTGAAATTCATTGTGATAGCTTTCAAATATATTTTTATTTTTATTTATAAAGTTTAAAGCTTAAAAAATAGTGTAGATCGACAAATCTATAAAAACTTTAAAATTTTGAAAATTGATAGTCCAAAAATGCGTTACAAAATACACTATTTTCAAAACTTGAAATCCATTTTCTTCTCATGCCCGTGCATCTTGATGTCGAGATGATTAACTTGATGATATTTGGCCATCAAAACAACCATTTCTAGTGAAATTTTTGAGGTAGGCTGTAATTTATTTGTTTAGAACCTCTGCTCTATATAAACTTATCCGAAAAAGGCTTGTACAAACGCGAGGTGCTAAGCAATGAAATTAAGGTGCACCTCAAAAATTCATTGTTTCGATACCTAAAATAAAAAAGCTTACATAGAGCCGAGGCTCTAAACAATCAAATTAGAACCCACCTCAAAAACTTCACTAGAAGAGGTTGTTTTGATGCCTAAATATCCTCAAATTGATCATCTAGACATCAAGATGCATGGACATGAGTACAAAATAGATTTCAAGTTTTAAAAATAGTGCATCTTGCAATGTATTTTTTGGACCGTCAATTTTCAAGATTTTTAAGTTTTCATATATATGATCAATCTACACTATTTTTTAAGCTTTAAATTTTATAATTAATAATAAAAATATATTTTAAGGCTATCACAAAGATTTCAAGTATTGAAACACATTTCTCGATGCTATTTGAATGTACGCTTTACTTTGATTGTTTAGAGCCTCGCCTCTATACAAACCACACCCTATTCAAAATTCCTCAAATTGATCATCTCCACTTAAGATACATTGGACATGAGAAAAAATGGATTTCAGGTCTTGATACATTGGACATGAAAAAAAATGGATTTCATCTTGTAATGCATTTTCGGACCGTTAATTTTTAAGATTTTCAAGTATTTATAGATTTGTTCAATCTACACTATTTTTTAAGCTTTAAATTTTATAATTAAAGATGAAATAAATTATCAGACCATCACAAAAATTTCAGTATTGAAACAGCATCTTCCATACCATTTGAACTGCGCCTGACTTTGATTGTTTTGTTCAACTTTATACAAAACCACACCCTTCTTTTAATGGATGGGATGGGTGGGTGGGGTGGAAGAAACCCTTTTGGATATTTGGCGATCCTGCATGACTTTTAGAAAAGAAAAAGAAAAAGAAAAAGAATAAGATAACAAAAGCAAAAGCAAAAGCAAGAGCATGAAAATGAAAATGAAAGGCTAACTGCAATATTATATTGAGAAGCCTACAATATGCTCACTAGGAACCCTAATATAGAAATCGTTTTTTCCTAAATGGGATGAGGGGACTCTATTTTGGAAGTGTTGTCGTTTTGGAAAATGTTTTAAATTATTTCATCGAAATAGTTCGTATACGCAATCCTATATTATTATAAAAGCAAGATGCACGTAAAAAATCAAATAAAAAAGACTGTTTCAAATTTGAAAAACCTTCCAATTGATCATCTCGATTTCAAGATGTACGAATATAAAGGAAAAAAAAAAAAATTTCAAATCCTAAAAGCATTGCATCTTGTAACACGTTATTTGGACAGTTTATTTTTAATATTTTCAAGTGTATATAGATGTATTCAATCTGTATAGTTTTTGAAAATTTAAATTTCATAATAAGAGGCAAATATGGATTTTCAAGCCAATATGGGGTATTTCTTTTTCTTTTGTGATTGTTAGGCCATGATGGAGTTTTTGACACCAAAACTCCATCTTCTAACAAAATTTAGAAGTACGTCTTACGCATACAGTATAAAGTGGACACTTTATACAAACCTCATCCTTCTTTTATAAAATTATTACTTCGGTGGAGACAATCTCATGTTACATTAAGAGGGTTATATTTTTTTTGTTTTAATTTACTCAATTATCTCCTCAAAAAATATGTTTTTTCAAGCGAAAGATTTAGCATAAGCTCAATCAGGTAAATTTAACACTTCATCGGCCTTTTTAAAATCGGCTAACACTTGAACCGTTCGCTTTCTCAAAAGCAAAAGCTTAAGACATCCTATGCCTCCTCGGTCTTTTATTTCGAAGAGTTTGTGTTTCAATAGAAGAATCCTATGTGGGTTTTCATTTTTTTTTTTCTAAGGGAGACGTGCACATAGACCAAAGTAAAATCGAAAGGATGTGCAATGGATCTAGCTCAAAGTCTCAAAAAATATTTATATTTGCCAAAAAATATTATACCCGTGGCCACTCAATTTTATAGTTGACGGCTAGAAATGCCACTTATCCCAAAGATAAACCATCGTACGGTATGTTATACAATCACAATTCCTTAAACTAGTGAAGCAAATATATACCATGATTTTTTTTTTTTGGGGCGGTAATTCAGTGAGGAAGAGAGGCCCCTAACTATTTTTTTCAAGTAGATTAAGAGTTAGATTTTTTAAGGTGTTACTACAGTAGTGTTAGCGATAAGTATGGAAACCACAATGTGGTGACCAAGTGTGGGGATGCTACTACCAGGGCCCAAGCCTCTTCCTAAAAAAATAAAAAGTGGTAAGTCATACCAAATAGTGCTCATCATGAATCCTTTCGTGCGACACAAACCCGACCTATTATGGATGGGTGAAGTTTTTACACTCACTCATTTAAATCAAGAATCACCTATCTAGATCAAGAATTAGCCTAAACCTAAGGATAGGGGTAAAATTTTGAATACTTATACTATTTTATTTTTATTCTTCCTTCTTTACAACCCTAAGGTCACACTCCATAGTATGAGAAATGCTCCTCCCAAACTAGCTCTAACATTAGTTGGTTTGTTTTCGTAAACTCTGAACAATTATAAATATTTTAGTCATTTGACAATCATATTTTCTTTCTCAAAAAATTAGAAGGGATATTTTTGTAATTTAGTATGAGCAACTTAGGCGAGCCAAATTACCAAATTGCAGTGGTTGCTCATGGGTACTTGGAAAAAAATTTAATAATCATTGGTACTTAAAAAAAATTTTAATAAACTTTTTGGTAAAGTATACCATTTTGAAATAAAACTTAAAAACCAAACCCTGCAGTGGGAAATTGGAGCTTTTGAGCACTTCTAAGAGACTATGAACCCTTTAATGCTATTTTCCCAAAAAAGGAATCATAAAGAATGAAGAAAAATGTAAATTGTCTCACAAACATATATGTGTTTTAACGGAATGGAAGGTAGAATGTTATGCTGAAGCATCTGCCCTCCTAACCACTGCCCTCCATCTCCGCCTAACCACCAATGCCCAAACCCCATTCCCAAGTAAACTCAGTAATTTACAATGTTCTTAGAAATTCTTTGAACCCAGCATAAACTTTTTAAAAGATGTTATCTTCAAAAGATACAGATCATCATTGACTATTTTATCCTCAAAGCAAAAATTCATTATTTCATCAAGAAATCATACATTTTCTCATGGTTGGTAACATTTTTTCTCTATATACCGAGTACAACTAAAGGTAAATTCGCTCATAATTAAACATCAAGCAGCACAACAGATACACCTGCCTGATCAATTACAAATATGTCTAAAGAAAAAATACAATGAGCAATACAAAATTATTCTATAGAGAAAGAGAGGGAGGACATTGCAATCCACCACTCTTGTGACCAAAAAAAAGTAAGGACCGGACACATTGTCAATAATACTCTCTCTCTCTCTCTCTCTCTCTCTCTCTCTCTCTCTCTTACAAGGGTATTCTCCTTTCCATAAGCAGTATATCTTTCCAAGCTTCATAGAACATCCGTGTGATACCAGAGGAAGGCATTACCTTGAGGCAGCTTGCACCCCACCCTCTATAGAGACCCTTCAGGCCGTCCTCCCTCACTACTTCTGATAAGGCGCCCATTATGTCGGTATGGCGGGTGCCCCCAACCATGAGGCGCTTCCTTGCCACCTCAAGAGGAAAACTAATGGTGCTAGCTGTAAAACCTGAGAAAGAAAGGAGTACCCAATTATCGGAATAAACCATGGAAATTTTGCAAGTGAAAGAAAAACACCACAAGCCCAACAGCACATCACTCTCTTTTTCTTGCTAAATAAAATCTAAACCCTATTTTTTTTTTTTTGAGAAAGTAAAATCTAAACCCTGTTATATAAAGAATAATCAAAGATTTGAGAGGTGCATTCACTTTATCACTAACTCTTACATGTTAAATTCCTTCATGTTCAATGGGTTTCTTTCTCTCTCTCGACCCGCATTTACTCGACCCACATTTATATTAGTCATAATAAGCGTGACCCACATTTATTTTAATTATAATAAATATCATCATTATCAGGATTCATAATAAAATGTGGCAAAGTTTTATGATGGCTGCCTATCTAACGCAGCCCACCTCTTTTACCCAAGCTTGGGACAGATCAAGAGAAAGTTTAAGCTCCTCAACCTTATTAGACCGCTTATAATAAACATCATGACACAAAAATATACAAACTTTTTACCAGAAAGTGCACCAATCACAATTAACTCGGCTCGGTTGAGAGAGGACTTCTTCTTAGCACCACAGTATGACTTCTTGATCGACTCGTACATGTAGTAGTAGCAGGTGCTATAAGGGAGCATACCAATGAGTGTAGGTGAGATGCCTGCATAATAACCTCTGAAACCCTCCTCAGACATCTTTTGAAGGGCTAGCCTCACATCACCATAAACTTCAGGATTAACAGTAATTCGATCCTGAAGAAATATAGTATAAAAATTACTAAAAATACTTCGCGAGATTAAAATAAAAAATTAAAAAATATTACTCTAAATGATTACAGATTTCTCAGAGCAATGTAGTATATCGGTTGGTCTTTACACAAAAATAAAAGGGTAGTATGACATGTAATCCAGTGGAGTATGAAAAGCTATAGTCAAATGGGATCATCACCATCCAATCAGATGACAAAGGGCAGTGACAAAAGAGCGGAACCCAGTGGACTATAGCGATACCACAGTCCGTTGAATAGTTATTGTATACTATAGGAAATGGACCAGATTTTTTATAGATGACCTGGACAACTCACAGAAGAAAAGGAAAAAAAGAAACAGTGGATACCGCCTCATGTACCAATATGCATATATCAGATATAGATGGTTTATTTTCCCATGGTTGACAATTCTATGTGAATCAACCAACAGAAGCATTGAACTAAAAGGCAGAATAAAAACATGTAGGATCTAGATTCATTAGCCATCTCCTGAATAAACCAGAAAGGGCAAAAAAACAATTGAACAAATTAACATCCAGAATGCTTTGTAAACTGATTTTATATTTAGACTATAACCTTGACCCTTTGTGAGGAGATTACGATTCATCAAAAATGGAAAAAATCCAGAAAAGAAAGAAGTACTAAGAATTGAACTTACATCTCAATTGTAAAACACTGAATTCGTGTAAGATCAAAGTATGTCTCAAAAATCTTTTTTTTTTTTTTCTTGGCAGTGTTACCTGAGTACTCCACAACTCTTATTGCACACTGCCCCGATACCCTGACGTGACGTGTTCATGGTTTTATTGTTTTTCCAGTGTGTATTGGTATTTCTTTTAAAGTGTTTTGCATATTATTGACAACTATAGTTGACGGTTCCCGAGGTAGAGTATACTTTGACAGGGCTTAAAGTAGTGGGTTCAAATCACGTGGTGAGCATTTTTTTGTTAGGCTTAATTTCTTATCAAGCTATAAAAATAAATGAGCTCCAAAAGGATCCGAACCCATGACCTATTGAAGATGCAGGTCTGCCCTACCGCCTGGCCAATGGGCGTGCAACTGTACAAGATTTTCAAATGTACATTTATAACATATAAAACCACTATTCAGTATTAAAAGTAATAGGTATCCTTGAGGATCGAACCCCAGTCACTATCATAAGCCAGTAGTGAGCTCTACCACTACAGACACCATAACTTCGCATTAAATAATCTCAGTTTTCATTATATGAACCTAATTTTTAATATAGAGTATTATCTGTACGGATGTCTCTTCCCACGTTGGATTGTTTAGATGAAATTATGAAATACTAAACACTTTTAGTACAAACAAACACCGAACACTGTTTCTTAGCTAAGTTTGTCTGAAAAAGCAAACCAAGCTGCCTACCCTGTTTTTCCAAAAGAGATAAGGATTAATGACTAATTCTCTTTAACATTTCCAGAATGCTTTTTAAAGTCGCCTTTAGTTGTAGCTTTTCCTTAGAATACAAAGTCATCCTTTCGTATTGAAATTGCATTAATCAAATAAGAGAAAGTCACCCGGGATTTCGACCAACGACAAAAGTGTGCAAACTCATAGATTTGACCATAACATTTTCCTATAGGTTTCCTGACTCGGATCTACATATACTGTTTCAATTTTATTTTTTTGAATATCGTATGCTCTTTCAATTTTATTCACTGTATCAAAATCCACTTTTACCAGTAACTTTATAGTAATTTGAAAATGAATAGATAAATGTTAGTTAAAAAATAGGAATGAAAGCTCATACCAATCAAGGTTGTAAAAAGTGGTTTGGAAAATAAGATTTGTCACAATTAATAAATGCCGCAAACAACAAAAACAAAGCCATTAGCTAAAGATAAGCATCCAGAAATCAAGTAGAAAGAACAAACATGCATCCAATAAACATTTTTAAAACCATTTTGTTACTGCTTCAGCAATAAATGCGAAAGCTACATACTTATCAAATTTAAAGCGGAAAACATTCTGGTCATTCTCAAATATACGCCACTTTCTGATTAAAAAATCAGAAAATCATTCATTTTACAAAGAAATGACAATGCAATAATATTCTACTCAATTTTTCCAACATTTTCCGGTAATACCTTCAAAACTTCCAGGGGATGACAACACAATGTGCTAACAATCCCTGCAGCAGCACCACCAACTGCAACAGGAGAGATCCAAGAAAGTGGCAAACCAAGGCTGATATCAACCCAGGACTTCTGCTGGCCATTATCAAGCTTGTATTTTGCTTTGGCTGAAGATACAGCACGATTAACACATTCAAATGTGCAAAGTTCAATGGCTTGCGTTGGGATGATCCTAAGCATGTTAACGGCGTTGCCAGCCCATAGCCCTTGGCAACCTTGTTGCTCCACAATCTCAAAGAAACTGCCCGCAATGTTTTTAGAACCCACACCTACCACCATTCTAGTTCTGAGATTTTGGAGAGAAAAAAATATATTAAAAGCTGCACATGAAAATATCACGAAACAAGAAGATGCTTCTTTGATACAGGTTCCTAAACATGGATAGTTTCCATTGAAGTTATTGTCAAATGAGAAAGAGAGGTTTCATGTGCTAGTTGGATGATGTCATTCTCTCGTTAGATTTAAAATTGCAAGTTCTATAAACTGATAAAAACTCCAATATAAAGAACAGCCAAAAAAACATTGGGTTGCGCCTCTTATATCTACATCTATAAAAACGTGACTGGAAATCCATGATTTCCCATAAATAACCCAAAGTTTCACACAAATAATTTACTTGGGTGCATGACAAAAAAAGAGGGCTTTAAATGTTTTCGTTTTATTATAGCTTCCATTATAATAATTGTTTTACACCCATAGTTTATACCTTGCAATTGGTGCAATTCCATTTTTCCAGAAACACATTTTAAAAACTGGACAATGCCATGTCTCAAATCCGTTACTGAAGGTATCTCTGTGCACTTCTTGCACATAAGCTGCATGTTTCTCACACATTACCCTTTCGCAGTAGTTATCCACTAAGCTTCACATTTGTCATCACTAACATCAACACACGCAATGATGCAGTTTGCTCCAGTAATACATTAAAGCATTTGACATTCCCGCTGGGCTAGTATAGGATTCCTAGCTATGTTATATAAAAATCATGAATAATATTAAGAGGCAACTACTGGAACCTAGTAAAGATTCATAAATACATTCAAAAAAAAAATTATATCTACAATATAAGATTTTTAGTCACATAAAAGGCAATACGAGTTCTTTTAAACGCAAAGCAAGGGGGCTCATGTTAATTTTGGGATGCAAACAATAAAAATGCAGAGCTAGTCAACAATCAAAATATTTGGAAAAATGAAAAGCATGAACACAAATCAGCTGATCACTTGTAAGATCCAGAACTAGATCGGCACATTAACAACCACAAACACATTTCCCTGCATCCATATCATATATTCCCAAATTAATCAAAAAAATATCTCGAAATGATGTTGCCACCAAACACGTATGTAACCTCACGGGTAAATTTCACAGGGGTAAATTTCAAGAGTCTCACAAGACAGCAATTATGGTAGGTTGTGAGATTTCTTTGCATGTTTCTTGATTCCATATAGGTATTGTAAAAAAAAAAGAACAATTTTAGGCATCAAACTCCAAGGGTGTAATCGACGAAACCACAAAGTTAATTAATAGATGTACCTATAAATTTGTCACTAGTGGTGCAAAAATACTCCAAGCATGTTCTTTATGCTCAAATTGAATGACTTCCTCCAGATAAAAAACTAGCATGCCGATACAGGACAGGAAAAAAAGAAAACAAATAAATGAAGTAGCTCAAACAGTTACCTAATGGTTTCAAGGGGTGCAAGGACAGCTTTAGTCATTGCCCCTGCTAAAGCCCCACTAACAAACTCCGCAACTTCTCTATTCTTCAAAAAACCCTGATACAAGTCAAACAAACTTCAAATATTTCTCCAAGCAACAGTATAAGTCTATAAGATTTCGTCTCGTGTTTTCCAGTATAAAGTTAACAGGGTTTTAGAAAATATATCAAAGGATGCAGCTGCATCTTAGAATAAATTAAATGATAAATCCTAATACAAAGCTTAAAATCACTCCCATAAAAGAGGAAGATGAATAATAGCAAAAGCAATAAACAAGAAAAAACCTTCTAGATAAAAGATTCAACTTTAACCTCAACAATATATTTTGGACAGCAAGTAGTACTACAACCACAAGGATCAACATCAACTCCATCATACCATTTGATAGAATTTCCACCACCTCCATTAAAATTATCAAAGATTCAGAATGAATTTGATAGTTACTAGTCAGCAGTTACTATTTAAACTCGACCAAACGATTGTAACATCATGGAAAAGTGCATTACCACAAAAGGCAGAGTTGATTTAAAGATAAGAAGAAACAATATATCTCGGAGAACTATACCCACCATGTTTTTCATCCCTAGGAAAATTCAAAGCACCAAAGAGAGCTAAATAGAAACTGAAGGAGGAACACAACGGTCCCTTAGATCGGGAATGGGGTTGGGGCATCAGTGGTTCGGGGGGTGGATGCCTCCATTCCCACCGTTAACATATCAAAAGATAAAAAGAAATCCCTTAAATCTCAGCCAACAATCTTCAACATCAACACAGCCAAAAAAAAAAAATTACCCCAAGTCACATACAACCTAAGAAAGAGAGAGGAGAAAGAGTGGGAAAGCAATTCATCAAATAAATAACAAGAGAGAGAAAAGGACGAGAATGGTAGAGAGAGAAAGAGCATGAGCAAAAGTGACACTCACCTTCATGGCTTCTCTAGCATCAGGGAGCTTAATCCTGAACTCCAGAACCCCTTCCTTCTCCAGCTCCAGTTCTTTCGGCAACATCACTCCACTATTAACATCCCCCAACAATGTAGAAAAGTAAGATGATGAGGACCCAAAGAACCTTTTCCTTTTCTCATTATGTGAGTTTTTTGTAAACTCCATCATTGACAAAGTTCAAAGAAAAATACACCCTTAAAAATCACTTTTCCTTCAAGGATAATGCAAAACCAATTTGTTATTTCTTCTGATATAAATGCATGGACCAATTGTATTTTCTTAAAGTAAAAGACCAAAAGATATTCTATTTCTTCAAAAACTGAGATCACATTCTACATATCTAAACTAACTGTAACAGCAATAAATAACAAGACTAAATTTTGGGTTTCAAGCAGAATAGCTAATATGGACCTCCTTTTGTAAAACTGAATCCCCAGCTTATCTCACCCAAATAAAACTAAGTGAAATCCATGAACATATGAAAATAGTATTCAATTGGATGATTAACCTCTAAAAAATTTAGAAAGAAAAAAACAAATCTATAACCAGAGAAAAAATCCAGAAAGACTTCCAATATTTTGATGGATTACACTATGTGAAGTTCTCAATAAATCATAGTATTATTTCAAAACCAGCTATTAATCTTTAACTGATGCACTGATCTACGAGCTCAAAATGGAACTTGTATCGCTAAACAACCTCTAAAAATGATTTTTTGAAAACAGTTTCTCAAAGCAAAGAGAAAAACGAGTTTCAGTCACGAGATGAAAGATCTAACAATGAGCTGTATAAAACCAACAAATGAGAAGAAAGATGCTGGAAAAATAAAATAAAAAATAGGTTATAGATTATTTTTTTTTCCCCCGTTAAAATAGCTTATAGATCATATAGGGGAAAAAAAGTAAAAGAAACATGAACCAAAATTTATAATCAGTTCTGAATCTTCTTTTTTTATTCTAAATCATAATGAATACAAAAAGAACCCTGGAGAAATAGTTTCAGAGCATTTCTCATTGTTCAGATGACTATATAATAAAAAATATTCATATAAAACGAGTTTTTTTTCTCTTTATTTTACTATCAGAAAAAATATATAACGGAGGAAGATTCATATAAGGAAAAAACAATTGTAAATTATGAATATCAAGTTTGGAGCCTTTGAACAAAAGGTGCAGAAAGGTACGCACCTGGGTCCCTGTGATTCAATTATTTAGGCAAAATGCTTACATATTTTTATTTTTAAGCATGACCATTTCTAGTATTTTCTTCCTCTCTTTTTTAAACCATATTCTCTCTCCTCTCTCTCGCTCTAAACATAACCTGTATTATAGGAGTCCCTGTCAGGCACTCTTCTATAAGGTTGTTTTCCCCCCTTTTAAGCATTTTTGAGTAAAATGGGGATAAGTTCAAAATATCCTCTCTCTTCTCTCTCTCTCTCTCTCTCAGGGACTCTTTATAGGGTTGCTTTCCCCTTTCAGCGTTTTTTAGTAAAATAGGGGTAAAGTTCAAAATATCCTCTCTCTCTCTTTACTTCTCTCCCCCTCTCTCTCTCTCTCTCATGCTCTCTAACCCTGTGCAAGAAAGAGAGAGACAAGCCTTTAAGATGGATTTTAATATTAAGGACATGTAATCTTTAGTACTATAAATAATATTTTTAATAAGGAAGTATTTAGACGGTTAGTTTGTATTGTTTTTAAATAGAACACTAACTTGCATTTATCTTTAGGATGTATGTTTTATTAGAAATACGGTCAAGCTTGCATGAAACAATTTTTTTTAAAAGGTGATCTTTAATTTTTAAGAGGAAAGTTAGACTGGTTTTTTACTTTGAATAATTTTAACGGGCAATTGTATAATTTTTTTATGACGAAAATACCCATGTGATTTTCTGTTTTTTATGGGAGATGATACGGCTAATTAGATGTGAGAGGGCGTTGTGGTCATCATGCTTCAAAACGAGGCCCTCATGGTCATCACCTACCTAAAAAATGGGACGAAAATAAGTTGGGTGTAGTTTGTATAAGGCCTCGATCTCAAACAACCAAACTAAGGCGCACCTCCAATATTTGCCTAAATATGTAATTTTAAATGTTGTAAATATTTACTGTGACATAAAAATATAATTCAATATGTAATAATAAAACTTAAAGCTCAAAAAATAGTGTGAATTGAGTCGATCTATAAATATTTAAAATTTTGAAAAATAGACGGTCTAAATATATATTACAAGATGAACTAGTTTTAGGGCTTGAAAGCTTTTCGTATTTATATCCATACATCTCATGAGCAAGATGATCAATTCGAGGACTTTTCAATATGGAGACAACTTTTACTGATAGGTTGACATGCACCTTAATTCTACACTACAAGATTGATGCCTTATATAAACTTTTTACAAATGTATTTAGAGATCGTTTGGATACCAATAAATCTATTTGGCTCGAAAGTTTTTCATAATTATATCCATATACCTCATGGGCACTATGATCAATTCAAGGATTTTTTAATATAAAAACAACTTTTACTAATTGGTTGACATGCACTTTAATTCTACACTACAAGGTTGATGCTTTTTTTACAAGTGTATTTAGGGGTTTGTTTGGATACCAAAAAATCTATTAAATGAAAATAGATTACAAGGAAATATAATATATTCAGTGTTGGGGTACATGTCAACGGTAAGAAAATGAAAATACATTACTCAAAATTTCCGCACGTGTCTAATTTGTGGGAAATGTTTCGCGCCTCTCTCTATCTCAAAACTCATGGGAAATGTTTAGCCCCTCTCTCAAAACTCACGAAACCCATTCTCCTCTCTCTCTACTCTACCGAAGGCACATCTTCTCTCTCTTCCTTTGCAACCCAAGTTCTCTCTCAAAACTCATGAAACCCATTTCCCTTTCTCTACCCTACCCAAGCCACCTCTTCTCTCTTCCTCTACAACCTCAAGTTCACTCACGAAACCCATTCCCCTCCCTCTCTTTCTACTCTACTCAAGCCGCCTCTTCTCTCTTCCTCTACAACCCCAATTTCTTCCCACCCAATCCCGCACTCACTATCTACCCCTTTCAAGCCCTTGAAGCTCAGGTATACTCTTCCTCTATAACCCCAAGTTCTTCACACCCAATCTCACATTCACTTCAAGGTATGCTCTCATTAATCTTCACACTTGTATCTCTACCCAGCCTTATTTGAGTATCATTCTACGGACATTTTGGACTCTCCATGTCCTTTATCATGGTTTCACATATTGTTTGCAATTACGAACGCATGAAGAAATTGTGAATGGATTTGTTATGAAATTGCTTCTTTTTAATAAATCGAGTTGTTTGGTATCCATTTCGTGGTATTTTCTTTTACATTTTAACTTTTAGGGATCGATCTGTTTAATTTTTTTTTCTTTTAGGAATCGATCTGTTTGGTATCCTTGTTCTTTTTTTTCAGATAATTTTTATTTGATTTATTGGGACATTGAATGCACTTTATTATCTACGTTGATGCTTTTCTCTTGATTTTTGTTGATTATTTAATCTCATGAACTATGTACCATGATGCCTTTCCTTCGTTTTCTTTTCTCTGATCTGTATGGAGCTTGATCCATATAGTATAAGATATTTAGATTTTCTGTTATTATTTGTTCAATTCATACAATGAAAATAATTTCAGTTACTCATGTTGATTTTTTTGTGCGTTTATTGTGATTATTGAATGTATGGAGATTGGTGTTTATAGTGTAAGATACTCATTTTTATTTTTTTTTTGTGATGCTAAACTTGATCTCCTCTGTCCATGACTTTCTATTTTTGTGTCTTTTGTTTGAGCAAAATTCTACATTTCTACAAATAATTTATATTGTTTGTATGCAATTTCTAGTTTTTAGTCTGTCTAAGCTTCTCATATTGGTACTTTCACAATTTGAATGAATTAATAATGAAATGAAGGCATCATATTTGCATCTTTTCTTGAATTGTTGGAAGCCAACAAATATGATGATGATGATAAGTTTTAATAATGCATTACCCATATTTCTTCAGGACATAGCGAAACAGTAGCAATATATTTCCCATGTTGCATCAAAATACTACCCAAACAGTGACAATCCATTTGCAAGTAATGTATTATGCAGTAATGTGTTACGCCAATAATATATTTTTACAGACAATATATTTCCTAGTATCCAAACAACCCCTTAGAGTGTGGCAATTTGCATTTAGAGGCTACAACTCGATGCATTTTGATATCTAGGGAGGCTAACTGTGGGGTTGATCATTGAGTGGTGGATAAATATTGGAGAGATAAGGAAGATGGAATAGATAAGAAGGAAAGTTTTGAATAATATTGACATAGGTCTTCTAATTCTACGTGTGATATTTGCTCTAGGAGTGTTTAACACTCGGGAATTCCATAGAAATTGTAGCATTTTATTTTTCTTTATTTTTTTTGATAGAATGTAGCATTTTCTTTTTCCTTTCTTAATACTTTCGCGGGGAATGGAGATTACTGCACTTTTTTTTTTTTTATTAGTAAGAGTATTGTACTATTATTGTAGTAGGAGGCACAAACTGGAAGCTCTAACTCCTCTTTTTCTTTTCCTAATACTTTCACGGGGGAATGGAGATTACTGCACTTTTTCTTTTCTTTTTTATAAGTTAGAGTACTGTACTATTATTGTAGTAGGAGGCACAAGCTGGAAGCTCGGACTCCTCAAAAATAAGAGGTGCGAGCTCCTATTTAGGAGTTCGCCCTTCTCCTTTTTTGGAGAGGGGAAGTTTAGGAGCTCGCCTTTCCCCTTTTTTGGGCTGGGCGAAACAAGTTCTTGAAGAAAAAATAAAGATTGACTTTCAGGGATCTACTTTTTCTCTTTTGGGTGAGTACTTGGGGAGAGGGCCCCTACCTTTGGTAGGAATTGAGCCTCGAATATAGGGTCATAAATTGTCAAGCGCTAGCCAATTAAAACATAGCTCTTTTTCTAATGTTGGATCTAGCTGCCCATATATGATCAACATAAGCCTTTCGAGCTGAAAAACTCTTCTTCTTTTTTTTTTTTTTTTTTTGCAAAATCGACCTTTTTTATCACGAGGACAAGCTTGAGTGTGCGATGAAACAAAGTACCCTAACGCCAGATAAATGGGGAACTGACCACCGTAGCCAAAGGCACACTAGATGAAATTGCTTCCTAGAAGCATTTGGTCCACCCGATTTCTATAATCCAAGGACAGAAGTAATTTCTCAAACTAACACGTTGTTTTCTATATAGTAGCAGCCTCGTATAATTTTCCCTAAAAACTTCAATGGTGGTGCATTACTCGAGTATTGTGTTCATGTTTATAGAGTAAGAATCATTTTAGCTGTCAATCGTAATAAGGAACGGATCTCCAAGACACCTTACACATACTTTTTCCTTTTAAATTTTCGGTGAAGTTTGTATAAGGTTGTAATCATACTTTAACGCCATTTATTTGAGTTGAACGATATAAATTTGACAATATTTTTAAGACTCTGTCAAAATATATTTTGAAAAAATGATAACTCTATACCGTCCCACTAGAGCCTGATTTCTACAAATCAGGTTACAACATTTTAACTTTATTTGATCTCTAAAGACAGTTTTGTATAGCTGTTGACACGTGCATACTGATTTTTTTAATTTTATTTGATCTCTAACGATAATTTTGTATAGGTGTTGACACGTGCATATTGATTTTTAATTTTGTACGACCTTCACAAACGATTTTCCACATTGATAAACACGTTATATCAATTTTGCCAAAACAAAACAGAGGTCAAATGTCAAGGAAAAAATGAGACTCTGTCCAAAAAGTCAGTCTGCATTTGAAAGGAAGACGACCATCTTGGGTTTTAGACATGGGATACACGTTGGAAGGACCTACGGCTAAATGGACATCTAAATATGGTATGAACGGTTGAGATTATTCAACAACATGCATGTCATTATCTACCAATATTATATGTAGATTCCATCCAAGAAGATTTTTTGAAATGCATTTGAGTTTCATTCAAACTGAATTTTTGTTTGATTATAGCATTTAGTATTAATAAATCCATGTTTTAGTGATCTTGTGTAATGACCACCAAGAATGAATATGGCATCCAAACAAGATCACCAACAAACCAATGTAAAATGGGAAAGTATATAATGAGATTGTTATACAACGGGCTCAAAATATGTGCTGCACCTTTTTTTTTTTTTGGGAGGGGGGGGGTATACCCGTTTTTCATTAATAAATGAGAAATAAAAAATTTATAGCTCATTACCGTAAAACTCTAGAACAAGGTACCTGTGCCAAATCATGAATTAACCCGTGGGAGTATATTGTACATTTGCTCAACAAACCAATGTAAAATGGGAGAGTAGATAATGAGACTATTATTATTCAACGGGCCCAAAATATGTGATGCACCTATGGGAGCATATTGTACCTTTGCTTCCTTAGATAAAAGTTGAGCAATGAGTATTTTTTGGACCCAAGTTTTTTGGTATTCAACCTTTTGCACCTAGCGACCAAATTCGAGAAAAGAAAATTGCAAATTGCACACTCTTATGTACTTGAAAGAAAGTAACATCCCAAAATTAAATAGCTTTTGGAGGGCAAGATTTAAGCGCTGAAGAACTCAAAATCAATTTTTTTAAAAAATAATTATCTGATTATTCTTAGCTAGATCCCCAAAATTTATACATAAAAAAAAAATATATCTTCTCAAGTAGCTCTTTTGCTTGAGGGAGCTATTGTATAGTGTGAGATACTCCTTAAGTTAGTTATACGCACTATAATGGGATTGTAGTATTTTGTATGTAGATGTCACAAATACACCAAGTTGTTAAATCTAAAATTGGCTCCTAAGTATGTCATTTGGCACAATCTCAAATTTAAGTTTTATTGAACTTTGAGAGTGGTAAATGGTAGACTGAAAAGTAAAGTTTAGAAAAGAATGAAACATTTTTCTACCAAACTAAATAGTCTTATTGTATATTGACCCTATAAAAGTACTCAAAAAAGTACCAAAAGGCAACTTCTATATTTTTTTCACTTTAATAAGGGCGTGTTTGACAACATGAAGTTAAGGGAGAAGAAGGAATTTCCTCATTACTGCACAAGTTCCGTGTTTGATGCACACAGAACTTATACAATAAAGAAGTTCCCGCTAAAACTTATTTATTCTCTTGTGCTTAAAAAAAAAAATTCTATCTAAAATGATGGAACTTAAAATAGGAACTTGGTTCCTCAAACCCTTTTCTGCCTTGCTCTTCATATTTATGTTTAGATTGTTAATTT
>NW_006499801.1:3271961-3323010 GCF_000471905.2 Amborella trichopoda
TCTCTCTCTCTCTCTCTCTCTCTCTCTCTCTCTCTCTCTCTCTCTCTCTTTCGTGTGCCTTAGAATAGAACCATGGCCCTGTTTCTTCTTCCTCCGCACCTCCAAGAGAGAAATGGATGCACGTCTGACAGAGAGATGTCTTAGAGAGAGAGAGAGAGAGAGGTGGTTTTCTCGTTAAAATATTGCTGAGCAACTATGGTGGGGAGTAAGACAGAGCACCTATGGTGGGCAGTAAGAGAGAGAAGCAGCTCCAAAACCCATTTATGTACTCATAATCTATTTCATCAAACGCTTGCTGCTTATTGAATGATTCATACTGAGCATGGTTTGTCCGCCCTCAAAAAGTTGCTAAAATTTGATCTCAGACTATTCGGAATGCCCCCCTAATTGCTCCCTTGCTCTTTGGATATTTTAGGAGATGGGTTTCTTTCGCTGTCTCACGGTACAAAACCATCTTTCTACTTGATTTTGGAGCTTTTGGATTCCTTTTCAGTCTATTCTATTTCTCTGTCTCGAGAAAAATCCACGTTTTTTGTTTGACGTTGCGATCTTTGAATTTCCTTTTGAGTCATTGGATAGATGCTAATTACCGGGATGTCATTAAATTGAGCTGAAAATTCAGGAAGTAATTATTATTTGGATTGAGTTTTCTCTTCTTTTATATGGTTTTATTTGGCGTCCATCCGTACTTTTTGGGTTTGGTTTCTAATTCAATTTTGTTGGAACTCATTGAACAGAATGAGAATGAAACCTAATTATAGTTGTTGCGAGTTTATAAATTGGACACTCCATTCAATCAATAAAACTTCGATCATTGAAGAATGAGTTTAAATTTCTTTGATATTCTTTAATGAAAATTTGGCCATTATTGAATGGAAAATTGTGCATGAGGTTTGGAAAGTGTAATTGAAATGTACCTACAAATCCAATGGTTATTTTTGCAATTGTTTTCTTTAAAAATAAAATTAGATCTTTTGATACAAATAGGTGGTTTAGGTATTGTGCCCTGCCTTCCTTCTATCATTACTTGTGTTTTCTCATTATGCTGTCTTTGAATTTTTTTATTTAGTGTTGCTGGTACTTTCATTTGTGCTTTTCTTTGGATTAGCTGAGTGATCGAGATATTTGATCTCGAAAACTTGTTTGAGAATTTATTAGAGGAATTAAAAGAAATTCAATTTCTTTTTGGTGTGATTGCAATTACAATTGTTGTTGGGTGTCTTCCACTCTCTAATTGCATATATAAAGGGCCGTGATCCGGTGCTGGTCCCTCCTAAGCAGGGTCCCGAGAGGGGTGGGCTGGAAATGGTCCTAACCTTTGGCTTATTCACAAAGTGGCCGCTCTCAAGACACAATCCTAACCTTTGGCTTATGCTCAAAGTGTTCGCTCTCAGGATTCGAACCCATGCTTTGGCGCTGTCTACCTGAGCCTTTTTCCGTCTCAAATTACATAGATATTAGATCAATTTTCAATCTTGACCGTACATATTATACGAAATGCATTGGATGGGTTGTTGCAAGAAAATCTTATTCAATATATGCATTTTGCACATCAAATCAATAAAATACATAATGAACGGTTAAGAGAGGTTGTTTCCAGCTTTCTCAATGCCAAACAATTGAAATGCCAGCACCACAGTTTATCAAACAGGATTTCTAGCTTTCTTGCTACCAATTTTAACCTACCTCCCAGAATCTAGGAAAGTCAGCAACAGGGATTTACAGAGAAATTTATCAAACGCAACCTTAGAGACAGAGAAAAACCCTAGAACTCCATGGCTGTGTAGATTTGAGAGTAGCTGCAGCGACTGGTAATGACTGGAAACTCTTGGTTCGATAGAGAGGGATAGTAGAACTAGAAAACCAAGCAATGATGAGCCTTTTTGTAAAACCAAGGAAGAATTGGTAAGCCCAATCTTATATGGTTTTCTTTTTAGTGAAACACACCTTTTTTTTAATTTTTTTTTTCGGTTTTCTTTGTCTGGAATGATATTCAGTTTCTTGATGCATTTGGTGTTGACGATGATGAATTCAAAATTGCTTGTTGGTTTTTAGTTTTTACAACTGGATTAATGTTTTTATATGGTTGTTTTACAATGGGATGCATTTGAAGCAAATGTAATTCAAAATGGGTTAGAAGAAAATGATGTTCTTTGGTTTGAATGATGGTTGATTCTTCAAGATTTCACTCAATAGTAGAAACTGGTCAATTGAATCAGTTTAATTAATCATTTTAATCTTCTTGTTAAGCCAGGTGGGTACTATGATGTATGCCATTTTGGGGTATATTTCCTTCAAAGGTGGATTATCAATACAGAATAGAAGGTAATAGTGTACCTCGTTAATGGTCCTTTTCCCTTTTCTTTGGTTGATTGTTCTTTGCTTTTTTCCATAACTGCATAGAAACCATTTAATTTTCCGGATATTGGTGGTCTGCTTTAGTTGATTGTAAATTTATAAATGCTTTATGTGCATTTCCTATTGGTTTTTCGTATTTGGGGCTATCTTCTTTACCATCTTAAATTGTTGCCCATGTGAAATGAGAAGAATTTTGTTGATTTTGACCTTACATTGTCCCATGTTTATTGCCACTGTTTTATTTTGTTGGAATTATAATGCCATAAACAATTTTCAGTATGATATTTTGAGCACTGTAATTGATCTTAGGATGGAGCAAATATTTTAGTAGATGATTTCATCATTTACAAGTGTTGCATTCATGTTAAAAGAAAAATAACTAAGCATTTGTCGTTAAATAATCATTTCATTATGTGGTAATCTTTACATAAATAAATATTGTCCAGCCATATTGGGCTTTCCTTAAAATTCAGCATTTTTTAAGTTCAGTTAGGCAAAGAGAAGAACTTTTGCTACTTCTCTGAATGGTAGAGACCAAAGGGCTTCAGAATATAGATAGTGTGTACTTAAAAGCTAAATCATTTTCTATATAGGATGGGAAATCGAGTTGAAAAATTATCTGTCACAGTTGATAATGCAAATCTATAATTAACATAGGAATCATGTGTGGCCTTGATTGGTTAGTTGCTTAGGTTGCTACTGATTCATCCCAAGTTTAATTACTGCCACTTAAATGCAAATAAAATTTATGACAAGAGTCTCAAGTAAAATCTTAAGAGTTTATTTGAATGGCATATAAGTGTGGATCGCATGAATTTATGTATGTTTTACACTGTTTATAGTGTTTTAGTGCAGAGACGCTCAGTTCAGGGACTTATTAGCTGAATCCAATTGAGTACAAAATGAAACGTCATATTCAAATTTTCCTGAAAATGCAGGAAATTGTCGCACCCTTGAAAATGCCATAGAAGTTTGGATTTCATAATAACCTACGCTTACTCTTCTCCTCTTTTGACTTGATTTCATATTGATTTCGTATGCTAGCTGTGTATATGTATGTGATTGCTGACTTAAGGAGAAGAAGAATACACAGTTGTCTCCCTTTTCTAAAAACCTTCCCTTTTATCTTTTGGTGCCTTGCAGTTTATCAAGATTTACGTAACCACCATATAAATAATAATAATGATTCCAGCACCAATATCTTCTGGTAGAACACTTCATCCTTGGTTTCATATGATAAACCCTAATCATGCGGCATTTGATCCTTTTTGGGAAGGCGATTATATGTATGGCTGTATACAGAACTTACAGGACACCATCGCCCTCTTGGAAGCCGTGTAAGCCATTTCCTACCTCTCATGGAATTCAATATAGTGAATAAATCCTTCTTTTTTTTTTTTGAATTTCTTGGTTTTGTCTTGAAAGTATCATAAGGATTTGTGCTTTACGGGGAGGTTTACAAATGGTTGTTATACTTTGAGAGCTTAACCTTTTATGTTGACAGACATGAAGAACTGGAGATGCTATCATTTATTCAAGCAAAGGGACTGATAAAACAATATTTAAATAGAACTGGTCCACCTTCTTTGTTACAAAATGGCTGCAATTCATCTCATTCTTTTGCCTCTGCTGCTTCCGATGGCTCAGAAATTTCAAGAAATTATGAGATTTTGTTGCATAAGTTTTTGGGATTGATAGAGAGGAAAGGGGTTGACTTGGATACCCAAGTGGGCCTCTCGTTAGAATCAGCCAACTCTTTGTTTTTGAATTTGGAGACCCAACTTGTTCGATTCAGCGCCATCACAGAAGAAACTAGTTCATGGGAGCAAAGGTCAGCTGCAATTAAACTGGCAAATAAGATACAGAAATCCAAGCGTAATAGAAGGTGGAGGAAAAATAAAAGGAAACATGTCGCTGAGATGCGTCTCAAGGTTGGTTATGAGCAAATGGTCTCTATTCTGATCTAATTAAATTGGAAATCCATAGGTTAAATTATGCTTTAGAGTTCTCTCGTCGTGTATTGAATATTTCTGTAGTTGTTGGGGGGTCTGAATTTCATGATTATGAATAATATCTTTGATTTTATTTTTGAGAAATAGAAGAATATGCTGGTATTGGGGTTTTGAATTTCAGTTAACTTCTTGTTTAATTTTTTTTTTTTTATCAACAAAAATATATAGGTCATTTGGTGTATGTGACTTGAAATATTGTCTTGCAGGAACGGGCAAGGTATGATGAAGCGGATCAGGCTGCTGATGAATGGAGGGCTAGGGAGATCGCAAAGGATATTGCAAGACGTAAGGTAGAATTATAACTTAGGATATCTGAGGTAATGTGGTTTATGAACAGTTCTTTCGACTTATAAAACACGTTTGACATCTACATAGAGATAATCTTCAAGAGGAATAGTGGAAGTGCTCATAATCAAATGTCTTTTTGTTCTTTCCTAGTTTTAATGATATGATATATGCTAGGGCTTCGAGAAGGCTTTCACGAGAATGGCATAGGCATTTTTAAGCATTAGATGATGTTGCTTGGTATTGTTTACAGTAGTTTCACATCAATAAGTGGGTTCTGTCATTGGCATTATCTTATGTTTTCTTTATGTCTGATCCAGAAATTAGCAATGTTGCATTTTCTGTTTGGAGGGCACTGAAAGTTTTGGCATTTTGTACAGATGGAAAATATGAAGGCTATTGCAAAGGTTAAAGCAAATGAGGAGCGGAAAAAACTTGAATCTGAGGTAAGTCCGAGACTATCATATGTTTATCTAGTTGTAGTAGCATCAGAACATAGAAAATACAAAATAGGTATTTGCTTTCAAATTACAATATGATGGTATGCCGGTTTTGGTGCTCTCTACAAGTATTATGTTAGCGACTATGATGTCATTTTCCCCTGGTATACTGCAATCCGTTAACCTAAGTTGTCTCATCCACAATTTCTTGAGTGATACTTCTCTATAGCAAGTGATATTAGTAAACATCTTTTCGGCAACTTCTCAAGTATATATAATATTCTGTAGATTGGTACTTCTGTATACTTATCCTGTTATTATTATTCACATTCTGAACCTCTCATCTCAAAAATCCATAGTCTAGAGTGAGTTATCCTAAAACTACTTTTGATTTGAGCTTGCGTCGTATTGATTCTTTAAGAGATGAAGTTAAGCAAGGTTGGAATGTTTTATGCTCTTCCTATCATATAGGTTGTTTAGTGTCGAAGGAAACATAGCAAGTGGTCGCGGAAACTTAACCTTCTGCAGTTTAAATACTGCTAATTAGTGTTTGAAAAATCGCCGATCTGGATCGAAATCGCTCGATCTGGATCAGATATTGTCCAAAGCGATCTGGATCCAATCATTTATCGGGATCTCAAAGAACCAGGTTTTTTACACTATTTTAATGTAAAATTTATTTTTTTAATATAAATTTATTACACGTAACCACCACTACCTGCAGCAACCACCGTTTACATTATTTTAATTTATATTTCTTCCACTTACCTGCAGCCACCATAAGTACCTACCAACCACCATAATGAGCACATAGCTTTGCATAAGGGGCTAAGAGATAGAGTTTTATATGGCTATTTCAGCCTTTAATTGTTGGATGTGGGACTATTCATGCTTGCTCTGCAAGTACGTAAAGGGCTAAGAGATAGGGTATAAAGGCTTAGTTGGACAAAGGCAATACAAAGGAAAAGCTACAAAATAGCTCTCTTTCTCTAGCTAGTTCTTCTACTTCATGCCATTTTTTTTTTTTTTTGTCACAACAATAAGCATGATTGGTCTGTGGCAAACAAGCCACTTTTTTATTTTTTTAATTTTTATTATTTTTATATTTTTCTATTTTTTAGGGTAAATTTTTTTTGTTTTAATATCATAACATTAAAATTTATAGGGGTTTTATTTTTTTAATCCTACGAAATGGAATTACTTGACCAAAAAAAAAAGAAATGGAATCGTTTTCTAATAAGTTTGAAATCATGTTTATTATAATATTATAATTAATAATTATATAGACATCCAAATAGGAAAACAATGTCTCAATATTCATCTATTTTTACAAAGTAATGAGAATACATAATGCATCATGTCTAATTTCTTTTAGAAACTAAAAGAACACTATTTTTAAATATTCATAATGATTTTTTAAAAATATTTTGAGACAAAATTTTCTGATTTGGCTGATTCTCCTAATTTATTGTTAATTTTTTAGATTTTTGAATTAGATGATATTATAAGACAAATTTCAAATTTATTTTTATTTGTATAGTAAAATAATGATAAAATAATAAAATACATATCAATAATTCTAATTTCAATGTATAATATTGTCTTTAGTTAGATTTTAATAAATATTTGATGAGAATCTTCATACAGGAAATGAACATCTCAATATTCGCATATTGATGAAAAAAATGAAAATTAATAATGTAGTACCTTCATTTCTTATTGGATTATTAGAAAACAACATTTATAATGAATTTTAATAAATTTTTTGGATTTTTTTTAAGGCTTAATCCGACCAATTCCCGATCCGGATCACCGATTCAGCGATCTGGATGGGTTTTTGAGGTGCCCGATCCGGGCACCGATCTGTTTTTTAAACCACTGCTGCTAATGGAACATCAAAGCAACAGTGGAGCTTTGACCCGACATATGTACTAACATTTTCTCATCTTCCATGTCAGAAATGCATAGTCAATAGAGTGTAATGCTATTGAAGTGCTGAAGTGAATCCCAAGCATATGGTTGCAAGCTTCTCGGTTTACATAATTTTGCAGTAATGGGAAGATATGGAATTACCAAAACTGAATGATGCAATGAAAATCAGAGAAAGGAAGGATTTGAATGCATACCAAGTTGCCAACTCTTTCCTTTCTCATCTATTTCTATTTCCTGATATTGTTATGGAGAGTTACCTCCTTTGAGCATATGAATTTACAATCTGCCAAATTGTTTTGATATATGTACTTGCATATTATGTAAAGATAGATCGGGTGAGGTGGGTCATAATTGCTTTCCAAATGAAGCGCCTTGCTTGTAGTTGACATGGAATTTGCTGAAATTGACTTTGATCTTGGATTGAGTATTCTATGGAAGTATTCTTCACTGCACTTGATAGAGAGCACTTCACCAACCTGACTGAACCAAGTGACTTGTTAAGTCCTTGAGCAACCTTGTTTTTTCTGTTTGCTTGATGCATTTTGAGTTTTGTAGGGTGGTCATTTGTCCACCCGCCCTGCACCCCCCCATCCCTCCTTCGTTTACATTTCTAAAAATGTTTTTGGAATTTCGATATATAATGTATTAATGTAAATTACAATATATAGCGGGCTATCTATTCACCACAAGCCATGTCTAAATTTCATCATCCCCTTGAGCAAGGCTACAATATTTATCTCAGATTGTATTATATTATATACATAATGTTACAAGTTCATCATCCGTTGGGCAAGAATGTGATACATGTTCTGGGATAACAAATCAGATTCGTGAAAAGCATTATATTATATATTGCGAAGATGTTGGCAATTGATTGTTCTGGTTGTGTGAGAGCCTTACTGTGGCACCCTCCTGTCATGTTGGATATGTTTGCTGGGTGAAGTTTGGCATGTTTGATGAAGTTTAGATGTGTGACCGAGTGTGTGCTATTGGGAAGTAGGTATATTTTGAATCTTCAATTTAATAGAAATCATGGGGACATGTGTGGTAGTCTAATTTTTATCGAGTTTGTGCTTGTTTCTTCATTTGTTTCATCTACGTGCACTCTATTGGCTGGCTACATATGCTATTATAGGCCCTTTTCATGTATGAGTTCATTTCCACCATGCGTGAGGGATGTGAGTCGCTATGGACACCTGGATAATCTTTTTGAAATGACATGCAGAATCAGTGCATTTATAATTTCTGGTTAGGATGGTTGTGGAGCTGAAACTTGTTGGCACATGGTCAGTTAGTTGCATATGCCGCTTTCTTTACTGTGGGTCACTTTCAAATCTTGTTTAACTAACTAATGAATAATATGGTCAGGTTTTGTGATTTAGTTTTATGAAAAACTTGCAAAGGAAGTTTTAGTTAATACAAAAATCATGGCTGAAATGATTGAACACCGTAATTTTGTCAACTTGATCCATGCGATAGCATTGCTGAACCTCCCTTTCCAATGGAACTCTCTCACTCTCTCTCTCTCGTGCATGCACACGCACGAGTGCACAGGGGCAAGATAAAACTGTTTAAAACATGAGAACTTGTTGCAGTTTCTAAGAGCTTTGGAATTGAAGAAAGACTATATAATTTATCCTTCCAATTATTGGAAAGCGTTGGTATTTCATGACACATCTCTGTGAGCATAGTGTATGGGAAATGGATATTTTATGTGCATCTCATTTTGGGTACTTGAACCTTGCTTTAATCATCTGTAATTATAATTGTATTGGAATTTTGAGTAAGTGCCCTGCTAAAAAGGACCAAGCGGCTATGAAAGTGGGCAAAAACTTGTCATCTGTTGTCATTGGATACACACTGACGATTGATATTGGGTTTGAGTACCCTATTCGATACTTTTATAAAGAATGCCATATTTTTCCTACTGTATAACCTTAACCACTTGTGGCCAGTGATCTTGTTTGAGCAATATAATTCTATTTTGTTCTAGTTTTCCTGACAGGCTTTACTTCAATTACAGCTTGAACTTGTTTTGATTGTTGAAAAGCTGCAAGAGCTTCGCTCCATCAGGATCCAAAAGTTGCAGAAGCAAGGCAAGACTCTTTACAGTTTTCAAATTGCTTGATGTGCTTCAGTTTGGGTAGCATATGGTTTTCTTATCTTCATCTTTATGCAAATTACTATATTGTTAATCCATGGATTTCTTGGATGCATCTACTAAGTGATGAGACCCTATAATGATATATGCTTCCTTACATCTTTTGATGTCGCATATAATTTATCTGTAATAAATGTCTTGCACGGGAAAAAATATTTTTAATTGCATATTCCTCTTGGTAAGTCCTTATCTCAGACCTCTTTCGCCGCATTATCCGTGATTGATTGGAAAATGGAAATTGTGGATAGAAAATTGATGATAAGTGCATGCAATTTCCAGAGAAGACAAACTTATCTTTATACACTGTTGAATGAAAAAACCTACTAACCACTATTGTTTCAAACAAAGATAAATTGCCATGCTTGTTCAATGTTTTAGGGATGCTTTCGCCATCTAATCTTCGGATCCTGACATCCTGAAGAGTATTCATGCAGGACATTTTCTTCCTGAAGAGGATGATAAGTTCCTTGAGAGAGTCCGAGTTGCTGTCGAGGAAGAAGAGCGGCAAGCAGCAGCTGCGGCTGACACTTGTGCTGCTAAGGATGCCATTGCAATTGCTGAGGAATCTCGACAAGCAGTCCTAACTGGTGGTTCTGATGTCAACAAACACTTGGATATGGATAGTTACAAAACTGGAGAGAGAGCAAGCAGCGGCCAATTCACAAACAAGGAATGTGGGAAAAGCTTGAGCGATAGAACTCCCTCTAATGGATCTGAGCAAAGGCTAGAGGGGAAGACATTTGGTGGAGGCTATGACTCTGTGACCAATTTGCCAATAGAGTTCTACCATTACTACCATGGAAGCAATACCGACATTGGCACTCTAATTGAGGTAATTTTGTTGCTCACATATGCAAATGTTGGATGCTGATGTTTTTGGGGTTCCAAATGTTTTTTAACCCTCAAACTTGTCATGGGGCTCATTTTGCTTTTTATTTAATTTTTTGGGTTTTTTTTTTCTTTATTTTTTTTATTTTTTTGGGCTGGGGGTGAGCGTTTTGCATTTGCACTAAATATTTTGACTTTGAGTAATTAAAACTAGATTGGAGGTTCCATTTTTACTTTAAGAAGTGGAGAATGGCTTCTTTCTATCTTAAATCTTTTGGTTATAGATTCCACAAAGAGTATACAAGTATGTTTGTTGATTTTGTGCCTTTTTTTCTTGAGCTTTTTATGATCTAATTTGCATGTATCTTTTTTATTTATTACTGGCCTTTGCTGAACACATTTTAGGTTCTCACTTTAGCTATTCACAGTTTTGTCATAAAGTGATATTTGTATTAGTTCCATACATTTTTTCAGTATTTTAGGGCAATTTATCTTGAGATTTGTTTTATTTATTTTTTATTTTTATTTATATGTTAGTGATTAAGGATGGGGCCTGGATTTTCAAGTTTTCTTGCTAACTTCATGCAGGTTCGAAGAACTTGGGATGCTTACATTCGACCTGGTGGCAGGTACGTGTCGTTATATCAGTTGCAACTGTGTATAAGCTTTACATAGCCATCAGCAAGCAGTTTTTGGCTTGCATATTACTTCAAAAATGAATTTTTTAAATGCAAGTTACCTATGATATTTGATGTCAAATGGTCCCCTGATTTCTCAGAAATTAAGGTTAATACAGACATAAATTTCTTACAAAATGTTAAAATATATAGGGAACGGCAAATATTGTCCCAACTTTTCAAACACTGGATTTAATATCCTTTTTTCCAGCTTTTGTTTTGATTTCCCTTTCCTTACATTTTTTGACTAACTCTACGGTTAACTGTTTCTTCCCTATTTCGTGGAACAAAATCACTTAAACATTAGAGAATCATCCTATTTTGTCAACCAAGTGTTTTTTCTTCTTTCTTTGTTTGGGCGTTAAATCAAATGGTGTTTTGATTTTTGAGAACTGGACCATTGTAAGGTAGGTAAAATTATTTTCAAGTTTTCCTCTTTAAGTAATCTGGTTGCAGCATGTAGTAATCTGGTTGCCAACATGCTGCACTTCTTCTTCCAAGAAAAAATTGCTTCTTTGATTTTAAGAAGGGGCCATATTTTCCCTTTTTGCGACGTGCCTCTTTTCCTTCAATTTTTCATACTAAATGCTCTCAAACTTAGTCTCATTGAGATGGTGATTACCTTTTTTTTTTTTGGATTATCAAAAAAAGAAGAAATATTGTCTTTTTTTGGTTGGTAGCTTGCTAAATTTAGCATCTCTCTTAATGCGGCTGCAGTCGGATACCAGGGCATTGGGTTGAGCCCCCACTGCCTGCGGATGACATATGGGCTTCTTACCTGGTGGACACAGACAATGTAAAGCAATGAGTTGTTATTTAATGGATTTGCAGGTGATAATGTTTATGGGGCATTTTAATTTCAAATTAATTGAGGTGTTATCCCAATCTAAGCTTGCCTTGCTGCTACAAGTTCTTCTTAACCTCTGTCTTTTTTCTTTTTTTTTTTAAAGAAATGGTTGTCTTTTATGTAGAGTGTTTTCTCCTAAGGGGTACCCTTAAGAATTCCAAAACTATAACAAAATTATTTAAATATTGCTAGAGTTCCCAACAACTTCGTAACCGCATGGATGCTTTGGCATATGCATCTGCAACTTTATCATTTGGCTGTAATGAGGGTCTCAAATTTGTAACTTCTTGCAACTCTTCTGAAACCATCTTGTCTCAGTTTGTGATAAGGAAGATCACCAGGAATATTGTATAAATGGTATATTATTTGGGAGGCCTTTTTATGTGCCTCCACTCATATATAAAATTCATGTGACAGCAATTCTCAGCCATTCAATCAGAAGGACAAGCAGGATAATTTCAGTTATAATGTCACATTATATTGGCATATGATTGGTTGATCTTGATCAAATGACTCATGGTATTGATTTTTAATTTTTTTTTATAAATTATTTTGAGATAAAATTTGAGGTATTCCCCTTCTCGTCCAGGAGCTCTTAGTGTATAAAAGAAAATGATAATAAAAAATAACCCTAATGCCTTTGTAACTTTTAGGGTATTTTGACCATTTTTTATTTTATCAAAAATAATCTTTATTTTTTGTTTAGTGTGCCCTTTTAAAGGATGGGCATGAGACCAAATTTCGTGTTAAGTTGTTGGGTAGAAAAATAAATAATAATAAAAACACTTTAGCCCCGACATAAACTTATCGGAGCTGTCCATTCAAATTGAGTCGTTGAAAATAAGAGTAACGTATATTTTAGGGAATATTTTGTACAGAATCCTATTTCTCTATCTTATTTATTGGTAGATATTCTTTCAAATTTTTTCTAACGGCATAAAAAAATCCCTAAGGATTTTATCGTACTCTCTCATCTTTTATTTCTTTCATTTATTCACTTTTGACCATAAAAGTTAGTTGCAACAAATTTTTTTATACTATTTCAACCCAATATGAGAAAGAGATAGGAAGCTCTCAATGTGGCATTGAGGGGCTGACGAAGCAAAAAATATAATAAAAAAATATTTTTGAAATGTTTTTGGGTTAAAAGATATAGTGGGTGGGAGACATAATGGGGTGGGTTAAAAAAGTTTTTGAAAAGTTTTTGGAATGTTTTTGGATTGAAATAGTATAAAAATGTTTGTTGGGGCTAATTTTTATGATCAAAAGTGAATAAATGAGATAGATAAGAAATGAGGGGGGACGGTGAAATCTTTAGGAATTTTTTCATACAGCTTGAAAGAAAAATGACATGAGAGTCTACCACGAAATAAGATGGAAAATTAAGGTTTTGTACGAAATGTTCTCCATATCTTATATATGGGAGGTGCCATTTAAAAAGGTATTCCATATTGTTTTAAGGGAAAAGTTTATATAAGGTTGCAACCTTAAAATATAGAATCACATATCTACCTCAAAAATCTATCAAAAATGTTGTTTTAATGTTAAAAAAACCCTCTAATCAATCATCTCGACATTGAGATGTATGAATATGAAAAAAAAAAAAGTTTTTGAGTCCCGAAAATAGCGCATCTTGTAACACATTATCTAAACTGTCACTTTCAAGATTTTCATATATTTATAGATCTACTTGATTTTAACTATTTTTGGAATTTAAAATTTTCTAATTACGTATGAAAATAGATTTTAAGATAATATTAAGAATTTTTTATAACAAAATTATATAATAAATTTTTAAGATGCGCCTTAATTGGATTGTTTAAGGTTGCATCCTTATAGAAACCGCACCCTTGTTTTAATGCTTTACGTTTATGTTGCCAAACTAAAAGCAATGCTGGGATTATGCACAAATTAAAACAATAACAAGAATTGCATAGTTTAAACATAAAAAAGGGATAAAAATCCTGAGCTAATTTACCGATCTTGAATGAGAGTATGTGTATTTTGTCAAATTGCTCTTTTTAAATAAGTTATTTTGCATTTGTTCATGTCCTAGATATGGCCCCTCGTTTCGGGAACAAGCTGAAAAGACAAAAGAAAAAAAGAAAAGAAGGGCAAATAATATTGATATTCTCCCCAACATCCTTCATTTCAATTTTTTCTATAATTTTTTTAAGGGTTTTGTAGGTTGTATCACTTGTGGTGTAAACCCTTAAAATGCTCAATATTTTTGAACATTTAGATACCCTTATCGTATAGTATAATAACTTTTTGTTTCGGGGTATTTTAAGCAATTAGTCAATGGTGAACTATAAATTCTTCATAGAAACAAAATCATTTATTAATAATAGCGGACAATGACATCACCGATATGGTATGTGACATCACCACAAAATGCATTAATTGTTTTTAACTACTAATAAAATACCACTACTTTTTATAAAAATATCCATTCTATCTACGATTCTAAATGACAAAAAATACCCCTACTTGAAAAAATTTGTATTACAATTCAACGGTATTTTAGTGTCAAAAGTTGAACACTTTAAAGGTATACACCACTAAGTGGTGTAGCCTAATAAAACCTTTTTGTTAATACTTGTCTACATATATCCAAAGTGCCTCTACTTCGGATTCTGAAGTTTTTTTGTTTTAGCATTGACTCTGAAGTTGAGTTTGGGAGAGTTTAAAGTTGAGTATTCCAATAACTTGGCATCATGAGGGTGTCAATTTCTAACTTTCATTTGAAACTTCATCTTCGGATCTTGTTATGAGAGGTTTTTGTCATTAACATAATTTTTTGAGAAAATATCTCCATATATTTTATTTTTAAGTTTCATTTCACGATAGACTTGAGGTTTTAGAAGATATCTCGAGGCATAAAAATTGTAGATTTTATTTCTAATCCCCTGAACTACTTTAATCATGTTTTTTTTGGGTCGAACAAATCTAAAAAGACATGTCTTTTCTAAAAGCCATCCTCCCAAGTTCTCTCTTTTTCTCTCCTCACATCCCTTCTCTTTCTCTCCCAGTCTTTCTTATCTCTAACCTTTCACTCTCTCTCCTCCCGCTTTCTCTCTCTTCATATTTTCCATCTCTCATATCACTCTCTCTCTCCTCCCAACTATATAAAAAGTATCACACTCTCTCTCCTCCTTACTCTTTGTCTCCACATTTTCCATCTCTCCACTCACTCTCTCTCCTCCCAAAAACATAATAAGTATCACTCTTTCTATCTACATTTTACATCTCTCCTCATACTCTCTCCTCCCAAATACACAATATCATTCTTTCTCTCCACATTTCTCAACGCTCCTCTCACTCTCTCTTCTCCCAAATATACAGTAAGTATACACAGAGAAAGAGAGACGTTTCCCATATATCCCTTCACTCCCTTTCCTCCCAAATACATAATAAGCATCACTATTTCTCTCTACATTTCCCATCTCTCTTCATACTCTCTCCTCCCAAATGTACAGTAAGTATCACTCTTTCTCTCTACATTTCTCAATTCTCATCTCACTCTCTCTCCTCCCAAATACACAAAAAGTATACAGAGAGAAAAAGAGATGTTTCCCATATCTCCCTTCACTCCCTCTCCCGAATACATAATAAGTATATGATCTCTCCCCTCTCTCTCTCATCCCAAATACACATTAAGTATATAGAAATAAACTCACTCTCTCTCCTCCAAAATACACAATAAGTATATGATCTCTCCCCTCGCTCTCTCTCATCCCAAATATATACTAAGTATACGGAAAGAAAGATAAATGTTTGGATAAACACAAAAAAATACACAATAAGTATATGGAGAGAGGAAAATATACAATAAGTATACAGAGAGAAAGATAAATGTTGCGATAAATACATGGAGAGAGATAGGTGTTTGGTGGTGAGAGGCTACTGGGAGAAGAGAGAGATGTTTGTATGAATGGAGAGAGAGGTATTTGGATAAATAGGGAAGAAAGGGAGAGAGGTATTTGGATAAACACAAAAGAAAATAGATGTTTGGTAGTGAGAGATTATTCAAAGGAGAGAGAGAGGTATTTGAATCAACACGAGATGAGAGAGAGAATGAAACACATAGCAAGATAGAGAAAAAAGAAGTTTGGAGTATATAAATGGAGAGAGAAGGGATTGGATTTAAAAACAACATGTCTTTATCACATTTGTTTTGGTTAAAAAATAGGTTTAAAATAGCAAGGGGTTGAAAGATATTGTTTGAAACCTTAGGTTTATTAATAAATGAAATCTAAAAATAAGAGATATGGAGATATTTCCCTAATTTTTTCTCAAGATCCAAAGTTGTCCAAAATCTTAAACACAACTTCAAGATTCAAGGTCTACGAGCAATTTGAGAACAAAATGGGTGAAGAATATAATGACAACGAAAAGTTTATATAAGGTTGCAACCTTAAAATGTAGAACTACGGATGCACCTAAAAAATCCATCGAAAAATGTTGTTTCAGTATTGAAAAATCTTCTGATTGATCATCTCGACGTCGAGATGTATGACTACGAAACATAAAAGGATTTTGAGTATCATAAATAGTGCATCTTAGAACATACTATCTACACCGTCCATTTTCAATATTTCATATGTTTGTAGATCTACTTGATTTTGACCATTTTTGAAATTTAAAATTTATAATTAGATATAAAAATAGATTTTGAGATCATTCTAAGACATTTTACATCAACATTATATATTATGAAAAAATTTGAAGGTGCACCTTAGTTGGATTATTTAAGATTGCAACTTTATGGAAACCACACCCTAATAACAAACTTTTAAAATAATAATTTATATTTTAAATTACTCGATAAAAATTTGATGGGTCAATAGTCCACCTATATTGCTATACATTTTAAGTGCCCTAACTATAATAAGGTTTACTCTTTTATAAATATCGGTGATTTGGGGGATATGCGACAAAATGAAATGCGCACGGGATGGTGTCAGTGATCAGTACAGAATCAGAAAAGCCACGCCACCGTCATTTAACTTGCACTTGCAATGGGTACTTCGGTCTTTTTACACCATTTTGACTTGGGTGTGGTTTGCTTAGAGCCTAGGCTCTACACAATCAAATTAGAGCCTACTTTCCAATAATATTGAGAAATATGGTTTCAATATTAAAAATATTTGTGATAGCCTTACAATAGATTTTCATATTTATTTATAAATTTTAAAGATTAAAAAATAGTGTAGATCGACATATTTATGAAAACTTGAAAATTTTGAAAATTGACGGTTAAAAAACAAATCACAAAATACACTATTTTCAAAACTTGAAATCCATTTTTTTCTCATCTCCATGCATCTTGATATCGAGATGATCAATTTAAAGATATTTCGGCATCAAAACAACCTCTTCTAGTGTAATTTTTGAGATAGGCTCAAATTTGTTTCGTTTAGAACCCCGCTCTATATAAACTTTTCCCTTTAGATATTTTTGTTTGACCGAATCATCCTAGCTTTCCCTGCAGCACCTAAATCATTAGCAGCAAAGACCCAAAAAAAAACTTTTTGTACCAATTCCCAAATTACGCGTACGACTTGCCGAAAAATCGGGTTTGGTGCGGCCGCGGATCTATTGTACCTGGTGATGCGGCATCATAGAATCCCGCCAAAAGTTTGGGTTTGGCGCCATATATTCTTATATCGAATTTTTCTACCCTGCAAAAATGTAACTTGGAACCTGATGCGAAGTAAAGGTGAAGGATTTAAATGTATGGTCCAAAAAATGTATTACGATATAAGTTTATTTTAAGAGTTAAGAATCTTCTTTTTGTTTGTCATGTTAGAAATGAAAATCATTTTTATGATTGTCAAATATGAGATGATTTATTTTGTAGGTTTTTCAAAGCTAAAATTGCATTTTCTGACAAAACTTGAAATATGATTTCGTAGAGTGAAAATAATTCAAAATACCAGACGAATACTTTGTTGCAGGCGAACCTTTAGCGCAGTCCAAATATACCAACAAAAAAAAAAAAAAAATTAAAGTATGCCCCATTTAAGTCCACAAGAAGGTGCTTCATTAGAGGTTTCATGTTATTATTTGTTTTGTAATTTACTAATATTGGGCTTATTTTATTTTTATTTTGATTTTTTTTTATCATAGATTCTTTCATTGTTTATAACATATGGAATTATCATAAATTAATAGTATTATCACTATTTAATTTGTATAATAGAGTATTTATAGAATAAGATAATAATTAAAAATGTTATATCAATTGTGTGTGTGTGTATATATATATATTTACACACTTACTGGGGAATGATTCCATGCAACGGTTATATAGTAGTATAATGCAACCATCTTTAAAAACCATATTAGAGACATTTGTTTGACACAAATTTTTAAATGTACATTCTTTTCATTATGAAGAACAATCACAAAAATTTTTGTTTTGAAAAAATGCTCTAGAAAGTTTTCATTCTAGCCCAATTAATTTAAGCCATCCATTTTATTGAGATCGTTAGATATAGGTCTCAGAAGGATTTTTTTATTCCCGAAATTTTTATATAGCATTATCATCATTAGATTAATAATGCCAAACATGAAAAATGTGATTTTGAATTCGTTAAGGCCTAGATCTTGAAGTTCTCCAAATGGATGGTCGAGATTCATCGTTGGATGGGTACTAATAGGATTGACTATAAGGATGAATAGAATGTGTGTGCAAAATTTTGGGTCATATAAATGCTAAAAATATTATTTTTTAGAGGTGTGGTTGCATTATACTACTATACAACCGTTGCATTAGATCATTTCCCATACTTGATAGTTAACCAAATTTTACTTAATTTTGTTATTGTATTATAATATAAAAATATGAAGATATCATCATCCGAGCTTTACTCCGCTATTTGGGATGGGCAAAAAATATGTGGACAAAATATAGAAGATAAATATTGGCTGGTATATAAATATGAAATTAAAACATCAAAAAATAAAGATAAAAGTTTATATAAAGCTGAAACCTTAAAAATATCATTAAAGTGCATCTCAAAAATCTATTTTGATGTTGTAAAATGCCTCAAATAAATCATCTCGACACAAAAAAGTATTAATATATATAAAAAGAGATTTTGAGTATCAAAATAATACATTTGCAACGCATTATGCGTATCTTCAATTTGAAGATTTTTATATTTTTATAGATCTACGTGATTTGAACCTTTTGTTAAAGTTTCCATTTCTATAATTAGATATAGATTTTCCCTCGAAAATTTTGACAACAAAATTATATCTAAAGATAGTGGGTGTGGTTTCTATAAGCTCGCAACCTTAAACAATCCAAGTAAGGTTGCAAATATAAAATCTAGAGGTGTACCTTATTTATTTTGATAGTTCAAGGATGCACCCTCGTCTAAACCGCATCTAAAAATAAAAATAAAAATAAAAATAAAAGTAAAAGATAAAAGATAAAAGATAAAAGATAAAAGATAAAAGAGGATCTATTGAAACATAAAATAGATTCTAGCACAAACAAGGTATAATTACAAATAGGAAATATAAATTGAAAAATTTCCACAAAAATTGAGAAATTTTAATGTTTCTCCAAACTTCCGTGGCATTTTCCTGATTTTCCAAATTTTTGCTTGCAGGCCCCTTTTCTCTCTCTGGTTTTTCCCATTCTATTATCCTTCAATTCCTAGAGAGAGATGGAGTCTGGTTGTAAATCTGGAGAGAGAAAAGAGAGCGGGCGGAAATGTAGAAGAGAGAGAGGGAGCTCGTTGGTAATTCTATGAGAGAGAAACCCTAGGACTCTATGGCTCTGTAGAATTGAGAGGAGCTCCAATGGCTGTTAGAGTTATGGCTAAAAAGGAGCTTCTGGTTTGTTGGAGACGATTAGTGGAATTTGAAGACCAAGCAGCAGATGATTCTAGTAAAATTAAGCGTTTTCGCAAGACTAAGGAAGAATGGTAACCCTAATCTCCTGTTTTTGTTTTTCTTAATAAAAAATACGTTTTTTTTTTTCGTTCTCTTGCAGTTTTTTTACTAGCTGGAGTGATATTTTGTATCATTGGTGCAATTTGTAATGATAGAGGTGACGAATTTGAATATTGCTTCTTGGGTGGGTGATTAGCTTTTATAGTTGGAAATTGTTTTTATTTGATTGGTATTCACATGCACATGATTTATATAATGGGATGCGTTTGAACCTAATGTAGTTAAAACCGGGTTAGAATAGAATGTTGTTTTGTTGGTTTGAATGATTATTATTTTTTTAAACTTTCATTTCACAGCAGAGCCCTTTTCAATTGTATCTTTTAAATTAATCAAATTGTTTACTTTCCGGTTAATCTTAGCAAGATTGATATAAGATTGACAGTGTGATGTATACTGTTTTGTGGTTGTTTGTTTCAAAGGTGGGTGATTAACTCTTAGAAAATAGAAAACAAGAAGGTTGCCTAGTTAACTACCCTTTTTATTTTTTATGAAATTGAACTTTGCTTCTTGCAATCCTTGTATAGCAACCAATGTTACGACCCTTTTTCTTTTTTATGAAATTAAACTTTGCTTCTTGCAATCCTTCTATAGCAACCAATGTTCAGAAACATGGCTCGGACTTGGGACTTGGCAGGGTACCAAGTCTGAGTCGTGCATGCTGATTCGGCCAAGTCTGAACAAATTATAATACTAAAATGTAGGAACCCAGCTGAATATGGCTGGTTTCTACTCAATTCAGCTTGAGTCCGTGTAAGTTGGGTGATCCTAATGGACTCACCTGAGTTTCAGAACACTGATAGCAAGTCCGAGCCTCGACAGGGTACCAGTTGTGCATGCTGATTTGGCTGAGTCTTTCAGGGATTCGGCCGAGTCTGAACAAATTATAATACTAAAATGTAGGAACCCAGCTGAGTTTGGCTGGTTTCTACTCAACTCGGCTTGAGTCTGTGTAAGTCGGGTGATCCTAATGGACTCGCCTGAGTTTCAGAACACTGATAGCAAACATCTGATTCTTTGGATTCGTTGTCTGCTTGAGTTGATTGAAATTTGTAAATTCTTTATGTGTATTTCCCAATCTTCTTCTTAATCATCTTAAATGTTGCCCATGTGAATTGGAAAGAATTCTGTTGGTTTTGGTCATATATCACTAACTTTATTTATTATCCTTTTTCATTGTTTCTGTTTTATCTTGTTGGAGCCATGATGCGATAAATATGTTTCAGCATAATACTTTGGGCGTTAAAATTGTTCTATGCAGGTTCTCAGATGCTTTCAACTATTTGATTCAATTGTCCGTGGAAAACCATATATGGTGTGGCAATCGGGAACTAATGGGCCCTCTTCTTGAGACCTTCCATGACTATTCAAAGGATGAGAACGATAATTCACCATTAAAAGATCTCTACCAGAGGATCTCTTTGGAACTAAGGAGATGTGCCCAGTGCATTACTCAGCACCATGAAGCTCAAGAAATGTATAGAAAGGATTTCGATCTAGATACTGTGCAGCCTCTTCTTAATATTTTACAAACCCTTGATGAAGAAAGGGTGACTGAGCACCTTAAGGAGATCAACTCAAAAGTTACTAGGAGAGAATATGATCCTGAGAAAGACCATGCTGAAGTTGCATGTGTTTTGTTTGAAGTATGCTTGGTCAAACTGAAACTTTTTTTTTTCATTTTTGAACTGCTATTTCAAACTGAAAGTATCTATTGCATTTGTTGCATGTTAAAATAATATGATGTACGGCTCTGCTATCTATGATGAAAATATTCATTTAGATATGCTAAAGCTAATTGCGTTTGTGTTTGCAAGATGTAATTTTTATTCCTAGGAATGACTAGCAACTATTCCACTAAATTTTGTCTTGTTCTGTAGAACTTGATGAAGAAAATGATCACCGCTAATAGTAATGGTACCATTTCAATTGCCTTGTTACATGATTACCAGTGGAAAATTCTAGAATCATTGCGGATTTGAACTATTGATAATGTTGTTATTGTTTTTTAACATTTTTTTTATCCAAAACTATCGTGAAGGACTTTGCGGTTTTCGGCATTGATATTCAATTCATTTATTTGATTATCATTGCTCTGCATTTGTATGGGTACACTGCATAGATACCTAGGATCTATTTTTCCCATTTCTGAAATATCTGAGTACCAGTACTGGGAATTGCTGCGAAACTTCTCGAAAATTGTTTCGAAAACTTCCCTGAAACACATTCCTAGCAGCCTCCAAACCACATTTAAGTACTCTAGAAACTGTTTGTAGGGCCTCTAGATGCAACCAACCCCCACCCCCCCTTTTCTTCTTTTTCTCCCTTTCTTGTTCTTTTCTAGTTCTCTTTTGCCCAACGTATTTTGTTTTGGAGCAGACAACTTTCAGGTGTTGTCTGTCTTACATTTTCGTCATAGGCTTATTTATATTTTGTTCTATGAGAAAATATTGGTTATTCTGTTTCCTTAGATTGTATAGATGATTCACAAGTTACAGATGATCCAATATTATTGAATATTTGTGCTACTTACGAACCCGATATCTTGTTGGATTGTATTGCTTTCCTTCCAGGTGTTGATGTTTCCTACTTTGCTCGATGACCATTCATTGGTAAATGAGTTTCAACCTTTCATAGAAGCAATGGATAGTTCACATAAACTGACTTTGGCTGTTAATCAAAAATATCCGGTAATCAAATTCTTGTCCACTTATATGCATGATGGAATTCTTTTTTCCTGCATGGTTTATTCTTCATTTACAGTGTTCCAAAATTTGGCCGCTTGGCTGCCTAAGTGGCCAGGAGGCCTTAGCGAATCGAATTCGCCTTCGTGGGCACCTCACGCAGACATGTGCGTGGACGCCTGCCCAGACGCTCACCTAGGTCCGCCGTCTGCCTAGTCGGGACACTTGGCAAAAATTGAGAGAAAAAAAAAGAAGTAAAAAAGAAGATCTTTAGAAAAAGATCTTCTCTCTCTACCTATAGTGCTCCTCTCTCTCTCTCTGCATAGACATTAATGAGCATTTAATGCTGGGACAACTCATCCCCACACACTAAAATATAAGTCTATCCATTTAATATATAAAAGTATTCATTTAATAATCAATGCTTCATCAACTGCACATCTCTCTCTCTCTCTCAAAGCAAGGACATCAATTCTACCTTATACTTGTTCTCTCCCCCAGCTCTCCAGATATGAAAATCATTAATAAGCATTTATTGCAAGGACAACCCATCCCGACACACACTAAAATATGAATTTATTCATTTAATGTATAAATATGTGCATTCAAAAATTAATGTTCTAGTCCACTGAACCTCTTGCTTTCCATATATAACACCTCCTCCCCCCCCCGGTTCTTTTTCTCTCTATGTGTATCTCTCTAAATTTAATACCCAACTCCTGGCATCTTGGGTGGCTGAACCTTTTACAACATTGTTCATTTATAAATGGATCTTTATTCTTCCTTGTAGTTTAAGATGATATTATGACATGTTCACCAGGGTGTCTATGCTCTTCTTTTCCTTAAAAGCGAAAAGGTGCGAGCAATTGGTCATCACCTTGCTGGATGTATGGGAAAGTTGAGGTAATACCTATTCTCAATCATCTCGATATGGTTGGACATAGATTTTTTCTAATGAGATCATGCTACCTTGTTACTAGGTAGCCAAAGTTTTGATCTTGAGAAACCCCTTTAGTTAGCACTATAGCTATTGAAGAGTTTGCTGTCTATATGTGCCAGAGTTGGCTTCTTGATGATGTTGGTGATGTAAATCTTTTGTGACCATATTCCTTTTTTAATAGTAAAAAAAAAAATGTGATAACATTTTTTTTCCTTGTTAGTCGTTTGCTGTTGGTATCTCATTTTGGTATGGTGTGGGTGGGGTTATGATGTAACTTTTTGAACAGACTTAGCTAAAGGCCTAAAGCCTGTTTATGGGGCAAATGAGTTTCTTATTGTACCTTAACATGCATAATGTCCATGTCCACTTACAAAGTATTGGCTTATTGACGACATCGCCACCTGCACAAACACGCTCCCTTATTTTCTGATCATAAACTGGGGAGTTGTATTGGAGATAGATCCAAAGGATGTGATAGTGGCTTCTTGTGTTTTGCTCCTAAAGCTATACTTCTTGCCCTTAATTATGTTGCTGAAAGAATCTTTTCATGCTTGTTGTTTTCATAACATGAACATGAACCTTTCTAATTGTTGTGGTGGAGAGACTTAACTTTGCTTAAATAAAATGAATTTGTGATAATGAAATTGTCCTTTAAAAATGTATAGCTGGATTTAAAAAATCCGCATCATGAATAATGTGACTCTTATTTTTTGTTGTAGTTAATCCCATATGATATTTCATGTGTTCTAGGAAAGCAGAAGATTTGGAGCCCCTGCAGCCTTTGCTGAAAAAGTGCATAGGATTTTTGGAGACAGAAGTTCTGACCTCTACTTTGGACACTTCAAGACCCAGAGTGCAGTTTGAACGCTTAACTGTTTGGCTAGGAATCAAAGTCTTGTACGTGAAGCATATTCAGCTTATGCCCAATTTTGAGTAGTTTTTTAATTCTGGATACTTATATAGCTTCTTTGTAACCCTCGTTTGTGATCTAAAGGCTTGGTTTCTTGGAGCCTCTGGCATTTGAAGAAGGGATACTTGAAAGACATCCTACTTTTCTCAGTATCGTTCTTAACCATGTTAGTGATGATACATTGGAATTCACTCATGCAGTTACTTGTCTCAAATTTCTCTTCGAAACTCTTGGTAGGTTCAAGGCTTTTATTTATTTATTTATTTATTTTTATTTTAGCTGTAAGTGAGGGATGCAATTCGGTTTAACTAAGAATTTTTTTTCCTTGTTTTCTTTATATATTTTTGGGTCTGCTTTTAGGATGCAAACTTTGGTTGAGGACTCCATTCTCCCCTAGTGTAATGCGAAATACATTATTGGGTCAATGTTTTCACACCAGAAGCGAGAAAAGCCATAATCAAATATTTGATCTTTTTCAGCCATTTCTGCAGGCATGTCCATAAATTTTTGAGTATATTTTTAGTTTAGCAATATGTAGCTGGACTTCCTTGTCTTGTACTATTTAGTTTCTCCATAGAATTGCTTGTCTTTCGAGTTCTTGTTGTTTTGGAAATGAAAGTATACCATCAGTTTCTAACTATCAAAAACAAACAATGTTTGTCAGTCCCTTGAGTCCCTTCAAGATGGCGAGCATGAAAGACAGCGCAGGCATTTTATTTATTTTCTCCTCCATCAAGTAACACAGGGCAGTAATTTCAGTTTTCTAATGAGAAAAAAGGCTCGAAAGGTTTGTTCACTTCCTTTCCTTGCTTTACTTCTTCGTATCACTTTGCAAGATGTTTAGTATTATGTACCAGAGTAGTGTGGTTGTGAATTGAAAAATTTATTTACAGTTAACATGCCCTTGCTCTTCTCTTTACAATGTCAGTATATATATTCTCGTATCTAATTTCCTTTTGCTGTTTGTTGCAAGACTGTATTTTCAGATAGCTTTTCAAATCATAGATCGTGGTTATAAGATGAACCCTCCATGCCCGCCTTCTGAATGTTCGCATGTGTGGTATGTTGACATCGAATTATCTTTGTTAAAATTACGAATTGTTTTGGATCCTTAGTGCGCTTCTTGTGTGACCTTCTGAAATTCTTCCCTTTTATTTTATCTCTCTTTTGTTTCTACGACTAAGTATTCACTCATAGATGTTTCTGTCAATTTCTACATGGAGATCTATACAAACTGTTTGTTTTTTCCCCTTTGTTTCCTTCATGATTAACTTTATTAGTGGGTAAGAAAGGGCAATCTCATAAATCTTCTGTAGGCCATCCGTGGTTCTCTTAGGATTATAAACCTCCTAAAAGCCTTCCTCTTGATATGCAGAGAGCCCTCATTCAAAAGCTTGAAGAAATACAAAACAAATAAGTAATAAGAAAGCATCTCCATTTTCCATATCTATACTACTCTCTGATCTCCTTCCTAAAAGGACCCCATGGTATCCCCCGATGAACTAAATATCAGAATTCTCTCTGGACTCACTCAAGAAATAATAGGGTGAATTTGAGACTCGGCGTTGTCTTATAGACTTGACCAAGACCCGGGGGTTTTCCAAATGTAGTTAATTTGGCAAGTTCTAAGGCACTGCTCTTCCAAGTGTTTCATTGCTTTCCCTCCTCAAGTTGTACTTGGCACAACCTACAAAACCCCTGGCCGTACCCCTTTCGATGTTACTCTCAATCCTTGCTCCTCTATTTAACTGATGTCCTCTTCTATTTGAGTTATTTTCCTTCTATGCCCATGGGCCTTCGCTACCGTTCTGTCTAACGGCTTCTTCCGTTAGTATGGATTAGCGATATATTTAATAGGGGGATTCTTCCTTGATGTTTTTATAAGGATTACAGGGTTGATAACTTTCTTCTTTTTCCCGTCTGATTATAATGAGATTCTCTTTTCCTTTTGTAAATTTTTTTTGTCTTTATCTGTTTCTCCTGGAACATTTATTATTTTCTACTAGTTCATGTCAATCCATCTCTTTCTTATGGATACATGTGTTCGATTGTACAGGGGGCCTTCCTTGGTGTGCTCTTTGAAGGATTCTTCTCTTCACAAATCTCTTCGTGAGCCGGCTTTTGATCTTATTCGTACCATCATAATCACCGATGCAGCTGCTTTAATTTCTCTGAAACTCAAGTGCCACACGTGCCCTAGTCCTGTTAATAGTATGTCTTTTGATTTAAATGATGATGAAGATGACCTCCCTTTTGATCATGATGTAGAAGAGACTGAAAACAGTTGCTGGGCTGAATTTAGTTCTTTGGGAAAAGTAGCCTCTCGAGAATGCAATGAGTGGATATGCATTCCTCTTCTATGGTTGGAAGTTTTAGTGGAAACGGATCCATCTGCGCTTCCCATGTCATTTTCCAAGGCTGTTTTTTGGGCCTTATCTCGTTTTTCTGTTGTTGAACCCGAGGATAGTGTTGACAGTACTCTTTCTGTGAGGGATTGGATATTCTCTCATGCCAAACATATCTCAGCTTCATTTAATTGGGATATTCCTAAGGGTTGCGATGACGGTGGAGCTGGCAAGGAGTCAAAAAATTCAGTCAATTCATCAACATCATGTATCATATTGATAAGAATGCTTAAGAGGTTGCTTTTCGTTGAATCTTCTGCTCTCCCCAGCATTTCCTATGGGGAAGGTATACCAAATCGACTGTGGGAAATTCAAAGTACATAGGGTCACACCAGCCATTGAATGGTAGATGCTGATGGAGAGAGGGACCCACCAGAATAGGACATAACCCAATTGTGGGTTCCACTCTCTCTCCATTGTTATCCATCTTTTCATTGAATGGTGATTACCTAATTGGCTATGGTTTTTCTACAGTCCATTGGATCTGCTACGTAATAATGCATGTAATTGATATTCACATGTTTTATACTGTTATTGAATCATTCACTATGTTATTTATTAAGATGGACTCATCTGGCAGTATTCTGCTCGATTACAGGTGTGCCGCACATTTCGTTACAAAATTAGAACAAGGTGAACTTCTGAAACAGTGGGCATGGGAGCCAAGGATGGCTGAGTGCTTAATCCTTTTGCTTGTAGATACAAATGATGTAAGAGGGTGGTTATTGGCTTGTAAATGAAATCGGAAGCTTTTTTTTCTCTTTAACTTTCTTTCAAATACCAGTATGGATAAAGCAGTATTATTGTTGATACAGAATGTGAGGCAAGTTGATCGGTTTATTCTGGAACACCTTTCAAATTCACGATGTCTTGCAAGTGGTTTGCACTTCCTTTGTTCTACTGTTGTTTCCTTGTCAGCAATCTTTGTGGGTCTGCGCTATGCTATGAAACTGGTTGGTATCTAACATGCATCACAGCAGTTATTGTATGTTGAGAAAATTTCTAGACTCATTTATCAACCTCTTTTGTAGGGGTCTTTATGATAATCTCAATCATGTATTTGTTTATTCATTTTTGTTTCAATTATTTTGAGCTTCCTTCCTCGATTTGTTCACTATGTATCCGCATGTATTTCCCACAATTTATTATTTTCAAAAGTTGGTGCTGAATTTATATAGCATCATTAAGAAGGTCTTGGATACTCTTACGAGAATGTTGTGTGACTGTTCCTGTAATGAGTAGTGGTTGTTTTGGACAAAAATACCAGCTTGTTTGTGATAATGAGTTTATTCATTGTATTTTATCAGTCTTTGAATTTATGGTACAATGGAATTATCTTTTCACGAATTCTTAGTTTGAAATGCCTTGGTTGTTGTTATTAAGTTTCTTTGCACAATTATCTGTTTATATATAGTTTATACAATGGCTTAAGAAGAATGTGCTGGTGTATTTTGTGATCCAGATATCCCCTTCCTACTTGTTACTTTTGCTTTTAGTATTATCATCATCATCATCATCATCATCGTCATCATCATCATCATAGCCTTTTCCCAACTAATTGCGGTCGGCTTTGCTTGTAATATCATATTTTAGTATTGTTTTTCTTAAGCATATTATTTAAGATTTCTATTCAAGCGTTGCAGTCTTGCTCGTAGAAAAATGCTACAGAGAAGAAAAAAAGAAGAAGTTATTTTTGTTACTACATGTTTTTATCCCGTGGAGGTAGCTGTTTAATAACTTTACGAATTAGGCATCTGTCGTTTGTGAGTATTCACTGGAAACTTTAATTTAATATTCCTTTTTACCTTATGTTTTTATCTATTTTCTTGATGGGTTACCTTTATTGCCAAACACAGAGATCTTTTGAGAGTTTTAGTGTATAGAAAATGCTAAAACAATGGAAAAGACTCCCACACCCAAATCTGGGTCAAGATGTCAAAAGATATTGTTGGCTAATGGGAACAGTTCTCTAAAGAGCTGGTGGTTTTTAGGTCTCCTCCAAGACATATAGTATATTCTAAAGTCCAATTGATGCCACCATATTTTTTAGAGTCTCATTTTAACTTAGCAGTGCTGAGAATCCAAATTTTTTCTGCACTTCTCTCCTGAGCTTGTGCATTACCAACTGCCAACTGAAGTGGGACCTGATTTTTTCAAAGAGCTGCCGTCAGAGTTAAGTGGTCCTTTCTAAAGGAACCTGTGCCTTCTCCCCTTCCACTGGGGAGAGCTTCATTGCCAACTAGTGGCCTCCAGTTTCTCATAGGCTTTCTACCCTAAATGCCCTAAACATCTTTTAATGATCACAAGAACAATTTTTTTGGATTTGAACTCACATGTGCTTCGTGTTGCAAACCTCCAACCAGAAATAGAGTCTGCATCATTTTTTAATGGCATTATCTGTTTTGAGATTATGTTCTTTGTCAAGATAGAAGTTTAAGTCTAGGTTATATGATTATGAACAATGTTGTGTTGTTATTACAAATTCTTTGTTTGACAATAAATTGTTAACCACCCTACGTAGCAGACGGGATAATATCTAGTGTGCAAGCCTTCATGATGCTTGTTTCCATGATGCTACCATCTCACGAACCAGAATGCATTTTGACGCTTCCCCTGTCGCACTTTTATCTTGTGTCTTCTTTGCTACCATGGTTCTGAGATCAAAATAGTTTTCTTTCTATTATTCTCTTTATCTTGGAGATTTATTTTCGAATGTGTTCTTTCTACTTAGGTGCCAAATGTGTAATCCTTCTGTTCTTACTTTTTATAACTCCTATATTATTCAGGTGCAAGCTGAATCTCTTCTATCAAATTTTCATTATTTACATCACCTATTCTTCGTTGTTGGCAAACTACTCAAGGATTCAGTTACAAGGGGCTCAAATGCAACTGCATATTCAGCAAATGACTCAAGTTCCAAGTTTCAATTTGATGGGGGTTTCTTGTGGCAGCCAAAAATATATGACATTGCAACAACTTCGGAAGATTCAGCGAATATTGTGGAAAAGAAGAATTGGAACAAGTTCTACTGTTTGGTGTCAGCAATTGTTTGGCCTGCTCTATTGAAGTGCTTGACAGAAGGAAAGGAATTTATTGATTGCAAAAATACACAGGTCTCATGATGGACAACCATTTTCTCTATTTGTCAATTATTCATATTGGGTAAAATATAAATGATAAATGTAATCCGTAGTCTTTGAATTAATCTTGAGTTTTTTGATAATTTATATAATTTCTATATTTTGCTATCTTTGTTTGTTGCCATTGGGGGAGAACCTGCATTAAATGAGTAGAATTCTAGATATTAAAATAAGGACCATAACAAATTCAACAGAAACATGGTTGTCCTCTGACCATATCCTTTGGGAGGTGTGAATACTAGCTCTTCAGCCATGGAGGGTGGCTAGAATGGGATGTAACTTTTGGATTTTTATCCTGCTATTTAGTATTTTTTTTTGTTTTATAATGTTTATTTTTGTTGTCTAGATGACCTGTGTTCGTATACTGGAGATTCTTCCTGTTGTTTGTGAAAGAATCAGAACTTCTGAATTCCCGCTCTACGCTGGTTCTGAAGTTACAGTGCGTAGTTTCTTTGACTTCAAATGGCTTCATGATCTGATTGATTGGGGAAAATCATCACTTATTGTGATCAATAAGCATTGGAAGCAGTCTCTCATTTCTCTGTTGAATTTATTCAAAACGTCAGGCTGCAATAATTTTGGACTTCTTATCAATACTATTGAGTCACTTCCTTCTTTAGGTTAGACTTTCCCCCCTCTATTATTGATAAGTTTGAAACATGTCCAGTTTATTGTTTGTAAGTTTCAACTGTGAGTTATTCCTCTGCACTCCATTTGTAACAGGTTCTAAAGTGGATGAGTTACAAGAGCAAGTTTCGAGACTAGCCGTTTCATTATCACAGGAGGCTGAGAATGCAGTTGGAAGGAAAACCCTGAAGGAAAATAGTTTTGTTTTGGGACGTTGGCCCTCTTTGAAAAGAAACCAAGTTGCTCACATTGCTGCTGTGGACCTGGCACCAGAGAAAACCTCAGAAAAAGAGGTTATTGTTCTTTCTGATGATGAAATGGAAGAAAGTATTCTCTTCAAAATGCAAGGGAAGAAGCATGTCGGCTACAATGCTTTAGATACTAAGAGGGATCACCACTCATCAAGAGAGAGGCAGAGGGCTTCTCAAACTACTGCTGCTCCTAGAGATGCATTTGCTTCTCCTTGCTCGTCAAAAGATTTAGACAGTGAAAAAGTAGATTCCCTCAAACCAAGAGACCTTGCATCTCTACCAGAATGCACAATGAATCAGCCTGATTCATTGTTCACTAGCTCCATTAATGAATGTCTTAGCTCTTTCAGTTCAAATTCAGATGTCAGGCAGAAGAATTCCATGAAAAATTCTGAAAATAGCCCAGGCAGTGATTCCTTGATAAAAGAGATAGTATGTGCTATTGAAGAGCCAAAGGAGCATGCCTTAAATTTTGTGGGTCACCCGCTTTTGTTGTCAAGGAAGCCTAGTGCCCTCGTTCCTAAACGCCAAGTTATTCAACTTGAAATGCTTTCCAATCATAAATCACATAGATCAGATGGAACTGTTCAAAGATTTAGGCCTCCAAGGCTGGACGATTGGTACAAACCAATTTTGGAATTAGATTATTTTTCATTGGTAAGGTTAGGTGCTGGGAATGAAGATGAGATTCCTAACCTTACCGACTTAAAAGAGGTGCCTGTTTGTTTTCAATCTCCTGAGCATTATGTGGAGGTTTTCAGGCCATTTGTTTTGGAAGAGTTCAAAGCCCAACTGCTAAGCTCATATGCTGATACATCCTCATTAGATGACATGTGCTCTGGAACAGTACGCCTCGTGTCAGTTGAACGGATTGATGATTTCCATCTTATTCGTTGCATCCCTGGTGACCGGGAATCTGCTGTGTTCAGAGGCTGTTATGAAAATGATTTGGTTTTGCTAACACGTCAGCCCTTTCAAAATGCACCTCAAAATGTTCATATGGTTGGAAAGGTATTAATTTATGATATCGAATGTGGGAAGTTATGCCCTAACCCAATAGAGATGGCATACATTATCACATGGCCAGCCATTGTCTGTTCCTTCTGATGGACACAGCAGATTAACACTAGTGGTGCCCACCAGGACATTCACCCTGGTACATTAATCTCCATTGTCTATCATCGGGAGCATATAGTGGATGCCCATTTGGTGCACCATGTACCACACTCTGTTGGATTATGACATACTTTTCTTTTGAATATTGTAAGAGTTTGACTGCATGCTATAAATTGTTCTAGGAAAGTCGCAATGAGGGTTGAACGAATTAGGTAACCTATTATTTCATTTCTGGTTCCACAACTTACTTGATTCAGTCTGAAACCAATTCATGTTCTTAAGGTCTGCAATAGCCCAATACATCACAATTTGGAATGATCAGTTTTAGTGCTTCTTTCTTATGAAAATAAAGTAGTCAAACATTTTATGATCATCTGATTTTTTTTTCAGACAAAAAATGTGATCGCCTATGGTATTCTCTTATGGATTAAATAGTTTGTAACTCAATGACTTGTACTCCCATCCCAGGTTGAGAGGCGGGAGAGAGACAATAAGACAAGGTCAAGTGTTTTAGTGATCCGTTTTTATCTTCAGAATGGCTGTTCACGCTTGAATAAAGTGAAGAGGCTGCTTATTGAACGAAGCAAATGGCATGTAACTCGTATAATGAGCATTACTCCTCAGCTTAGGGAATTCCAAGCTCTTTCGTCGTTAAAGGACATCCCTATCCTTCCAATAATCTTGAGCCCAAGTGATTGTGCTCAGGTTTGTAATGAACCTCGAAAGATAGATTTGGGCAAGCTGTCACAGTCTTTGCAGCAAAAGCTGAAATCATCCTTCAACGAAAGTCAGCTCCAAGCTGTTACTGCTGCTCTGGAAACTAGTGACTCAAATGATGTTACAAAACTCTCTCTTATCCAGGGACCTCCAGGTTTGAGCTGCAACGACTTGCTCTCTATATGAAGTTTTCCTTGGGGAATAATACTATTGCCATGGGCTGTATTATATGGTACTCCGAGGCTCATACACCAGCAGCTATACCCACCAATTGATGGCCGGACATTAACTGGAATTGGGATCCACAGGCCATACATCAGTGGGAGTGGATTGTGGATGAGCCTTGGACTGCCATATTCCATAGTCAATTGGATTATAGAATCTTTCCTTTTTTTTCCTTCTTCTTGGAGGATTTAATAATTGTTGTAATCTTGTGATTGAACTTGGTATATCCTTTTGGAAAATAGTTTTCCAAATAAAGCTTAAAAACTTGGACTTAACTTGGGACTTGACCTGGTCCTGAGGCAAGTCAAATTGGGGGAAGTCAGCAATAACTCAATGTGACCCAGCTAAATGGGAAATGAAGAAAAAAATAATGAACTTATAAGGATTTATTGTTTCTTTAAAACTGGTTACTGGGTTATTGGGTGAGTCCAGAGTCTCATGGCTGACTTTTTACAGTGTCTTACTGTTTTATAACAAGTACTTCTTGCTTCTTAGAGGAAAAGTTAAAGGGCTAATTGTTTTTAAATATTATAATTGTAAATCAGTTCTGAATTAATGATTTTATAACGGAGTTTGTTCAAAGTTTAAACCTGTTTTTTTACAGGCACAGGGAAGACTAAGACAGTAGTTGCTATTGTGAGTGCAATGCTTTCTTTGGGTGATGCACTGAGGAGTCATGCATCAAGTGATAAGACTGGTGGCAGCTCAGAGCCAACCAGTAGTACATACTCTAGGCCTAGAGCACAGCAATCAAGCCAAGATGCTCAAGCTGCAAGAGCTTGGCATGATGCTGCACTTGCTCGACAATTAGTTAAAGATGAGGAGAAGGGCAATTCTTCCCCTTCAGAAAGATACAAAAGAGGAAGAGTCCTCATTTGTGCTCAGTCTAATGCAGCTGTGGATGAATTGGTTTCAAGAATTACCGATGAGGGCCTCTATAATTCTGATGGGAATTTATATATGCCTTACTTGGTTAGGGTTGGGAATGTGAAAACTGTGCACCCAAGTTCCATGCCCTATTTTATAAATACACTTGTTGAGCAAAGACTGGCAGAGCAGAAGATGAATGTGGATGATGGAGATGATGACATTATCATGGATTCTTCCATGGTTCTTCGTTCTAAATTGGAAAAATTGGTTGAGACTATCCAATTATGTGAAGCCAAACGTGCTGATATTCGAGAAGGTAATAATAAATTAGAGGTCAAGAGGGCTTCTGAAAATGGAGTTACTGAAGATAGTGAAGTCCAGGAAATGACAGAGGCTGCAATTGACGTGAGGCTTAAAAGCTTGTATGGTCAAAAGAAGGCAATCTACGTGGAGCTTGCTGCTTCTCAGGCACGAGAGAAGAAGTCCTTTGAAGATAACAAAGCTATCAAGCATGATATGAGGAAATTAATCTTAAAGGAAGCTGAAGTAGTAGTGACTACTCTTAGTGGGTGTGGTGGGGATCTTTATATCACTTGCACAGAATCTATATCTCGGAGTCGTTATGGAAGCCCTTCTGAAGATTCTCTATTCGATGCTGTTTTGATAGATGAAGCTGCTCAGGTGCTTTGCGTATCTCTCATGCATACATCACTTTGCGCCATTTATTAGCTCACATCCAAGCACAAACATATAGATGTTCACATCCATGCGCAAACATATAGTTAGATAAATGGATTGGTATAGATTGAAATGGATAGATGGATGGATAAAAAAATACATGGATAGATAAATAGATGAGTAGATGGATGAATTGATAATAGTGTGTTTGCAGTAGGTTATCATGAGTACATGTTTTTTTAAAATGTGGATAGATTTGCTGCTCCATAATTAGTTATGGAAAATATGTTATTTTCTAAAAGCTGACAGATTTACTGCTCCATTTATTTTGTACAATAATTTTGGCAAGAGGGTTAGAATCCTTTCCAAATCTTATGTAAGCTAGCCTTAAAAAGCGGCTTTTTACCGATTTTTATTACACTTAAGGCATTGGTGAATGCTTGGGGTAACCCTGGCATTGACCGCTGTAGGAGAAAAATGGAAAGTGCAGAATTGCATTGTATTTTCACTTTTGCAAATGGAGCCTAGGCATTGACCACTGTAGGAAATAAATGGAAACTGCAGAATTACATAATATTTTCACTTTCCCAAACAATTTTTTTTTAGCCTAACTATCTCGGAAAGTATACCTATAATCCAATGGACTGTTGGAATATCATAGCGCAATGGGTGATCTCCATCCATTGAAGTGAGTAATGACTCAATGTACTGTGGTTTTTAAACAGTTCATCTCATTAAAATACACCTTCCCTGTATATGATTAGCACGGATTTTTGGTTACTATTTTTTTGCTGTACTAGCTTTCTGAGCTTTCTAACTGAACTGATTGCTTTCCCTATTTTTCTTCCCTGCTTGTAGGCTCTGGAACCAGCAACTCTGATTCCTCTTCAACTTTTGAAGACCAGCCGAACCAAATGTATAATGGTAATTGGACTTCTTGCTTGCAACCCATATTGCAATAAGAGAGTAACTTACGGAAACTAAGTGAAACTTGGAATATATCTGTTTCTGAAGGTTGGTGATCCTAAGCAGCTTCCTGCAACAGTTTTGTCTAATGTTGCTAGCAAATTTCTTTACGAGTGTAGCATGTTTGAGCGCTTGCAAAGAGCTGGGTTCCCTGTCACAATGCTTAAGACACAGGTAAAGAAAATGGTTCTGTTACTTTTACTGAAAATACAAGGGATTTGTTTTGTTTGCTGCATTGATCCTGGGTTGTGTCCATCTTTTTCAGTACCGAATGCATCCAGAGATATCCATGTTCCCTTCGATGCATTTTTATGATAGAAAGCTTTTGAATGGTAGTCAGATGATTAGCAAATCGGCATCCTTTCATGAGAACTCATACCTTGGACCATATATCTTCTTTGATGTCATTGATGGCCAGGAGCATTGTGGAAAGAGTTCCAATGCTCTCTCCCTTTGTAATGAATCTGAGGCAGATGCTGCAATTGAGTTACTGTGGTTCTTCAAGAAAAGGTAATGGCTGCACCTTCATGGGGTAAAAGAAAGCTATAGTTGCATGAATAACAAAGGAAAGGGGAAGCTTTCTCAAGGTTCTGTTGGTTTGATGAATCCTAGTTGGAGTGAGATCAAGGTTGCTCCATTTTGCCTACTAAAAAATTGTTGCCCCTAAGATTGTCGTTGGTCTGAAATAGGAACTGCACAGGGATCGACTTTTGACTGATTTGAAACATTTTTCTGCAATTAGTAAAGGAAATAGAAACAAATTTATTTGGCCAATCTGGACCATTTTCAAGAACTGATTGGATTGGCCAGCAAATTTATTATTTGACTCGACCATTTATTATTTTTTGATAACATTGGTTATCAAAGTGTAAGCTTACTTTAATCCAAATGACTGGAGAAACTCATCCATTTTGTCATCACCTTCCAATGAAATAATCTGTGGAGATGGAGAGAGAGTATTGCCCACCCTTGGGCTCATGCCTTGTCGTAGGGCCTCCTTTCTCTCCTTAACCATCCATTGCATTGTATGATGATGACCCAAATGGAGTCTGGTTTCCATTGTCCATCCTATGTAGGATCCTCTTCCATTTGTGAAGCATTCACTAATTTTGATTCATTTTTGTACAGGTATCCATCTGAGTTTGTTCGTGGAAGGATTGGCATAATAACGCCATACAAAAGTCAGGTCTCTCTCTTACGGTCTCGTTTTGTTAGTGCATTTGGACCAAGTGCTTTGGATGATGTCGAATTTAATACTGTTGATGGATTTCAAGGCCGTGAAGTTGATGTGCTAATACTCTCCACCGTAAGGGCTTCAGAGCAAAACAACAAAGAAGTGAGCATGAGTTCAAGCAGCATCGGTTTTGTTGCAGATGTGAGGAGAATGAATGTGGCTTTGACTCGGGCTAAGCGCTCTCTATGGGTGTTTGGTAATAGAAGGACGTTGAAAACCAACCTCCATTGGGAAGCTCTTATTAGGAATGCTGAAGAAAGGAGCCTTATTGTAGCAATAGAAAAGCCTTATGACTCATTTTTTAGGAAGAGGAAAGACGACAGACATGCAAACATCCAAGGTGTCAAGTCTCGCAAGGAAAGTAATGATTTAACGAGAAATGAACAGGATCGAGTAACCAAGAGTGTGAGTGCACAATTCTCATCCAATTCTATTGAAACTGATGGTAAGTGTGTGAGTTCTGCAGTTCATGGACATGATGTGAGATTAAGAGATTCCCCACATGAAAGGGATCATAGGGAACACAGGCCTAGAAAGGATGTAAAGACATCTGTACCAGCAACATATGGACGTCATCATGAGCATAGAGGTAAAACGGTCACTGTAAATGAGAGGAGAGAGATCAGAGAAAATCATGATGATATGTCTAGTACTGGGGACACTCAGAAGGGGGAAGGTCGGTTTGATAGGTCGCAATCTGAGATGCCTAGAGTGAATGCACACTCAAAATCTGAAAAGATAAAAGTAGATGGTGAAGCTTCTAGCTCAAATGAGGTGAAAGGAGGTGCATCAGCTTTGGAAGATATTTTGATTGTTGATTCCAGTCAACAAGACTCTAGCACAACGAATGGTAAGGGAGAGGAAGGGGTTCAAGGTCAGGCATCAAATATTGATGCTGCCAAGGATTCAATCATTACACGAAAGAGGCAGAGGGAGGCTGTTGATGCTCTATTATCGAGTTCTCTCATTTCTAACAAGAAGCCCGAAACCTCCAAGCTTGCCTCCATCACAAGACCCCCTTCTTCTGCGATGGATGGTAGAAATACCATTAAGCCTTCGAAGCCAAGCAAAGGTAAGGCTTCCCTTTCAAATATATGAATCTTTTTTGTTTGTTTTCCTGTATGCTATAGGATGCTTCATATAGATTCATTTATAATTGTACATTCTTTTATTCGTTACATGTTTTTCTGATTTTCCTTGTCTCAATATGTTTTTGTATTGCTTCTGATTTTTTTTACTTATCATTTATTTGTTTAAAGTTGTAACGTTGCAAATGTTATAAAGTTTCAAAGAACAATGTTATGTCTGGCCATCTATTCTGTATATCTTACCCTAACTAGGGCTAAAATCTTAAAATCTTCTTCTTTTCTATGTGCATATGAGTTTTGACAACCTAGACATGAACTCAATGAAGTACACAATGAAGTCAAACTGTGGCTTATTTAATATTACATGCTTTCATGTCAATTACCAATCATTTAAATCTACTTGTCAATGTACTGAGCAATCTTGTACTGAGCAATCTATTCCTAATATGTGGCTTTTTTGAGAAATTGCTTGAACTTGACAGGTCCCCTTAAAATCCGTCAACTACAAGGAACAACTGAAATGCCTCTCCCTAAAGCTCATCATCCAGAACATGGTGTCAAGGGTTCATCAAGTGGCATCAACTTGGATAGAGAGTGGAAAAGTTTTAATGATCTTCGGCAGGACTAGAAACGACCTTAGCCCATGGTCCAATTCCATCACCATTCATCTATTGCCAAGAATGCTGGGGAAGAAATGAAATCTTGGTAAACTTAGAACACTCTAGAAGGTGGCATTGACATGATTCTCCCTTAAAAGGGTTTGGAATCTGGTATTCACCTACCAACCTTCTGTATATTACTCCTTTTGAGTGCTTAGCCTGTACAGTAAAATCTTTTTATTCCTAGATGTTACAGAAGTTTTGGGGCCCATTTTTGTTGGGAAGCTAGTGTAAGGCAAGTTTAGCTAAGATAGTTATAGAGTGCTCTCTGTTCAGGTCCCCTGTATTATAAGTTATAACATGCCGTTCTCACCTCAATGAAATGCTATTTTCATGTGAAGGGTACCTCCTGTATTTCATAGGTACTTTATTTTGTTGTGGGTTTCTTGTATTTTAGAAAGCTGGTCCAAGAATGGAGATTAGGTTGTGCTCCCTTTAGCTGATATTGCAAGATGTGATACTTTTTGTTTATGTTATGTTGCTTGACCATGTCTGGCTGTTATATTACTAAAGTATACTTGAGGCTTGTGCAAATTCTTTTTTGCAAGTGATCCCAAATCTTTCTTCACATGGCGAAGTCCATTATCATTGCCGATATGACAATTATGATCCACATTGTACAGGATAAGGATACGGAAATCCTCATGACCATGGGGCATGTGGGAATGAGGATCACCGGCATCCACTCAATGGTTCAGATGGTGATGGAGAGTGGTATCCACCATCAAAGCTGTCCTGCTGTAATATGTCTTACTCTTTCTCCATCACCATTCATCCGATTGATTGGATGGTGGTGGCCTTCATGACCACATATTCCTTGTGGTCATGAGGATTATAGTATACTTTTACTGATTCCTGTGTACCTTTTCATCCCATTAGCTGCCATTCTCATTAATTAATAATTAGTAACAATGATACCACAATTTGTAATGGCCATAGGATTAGTATACTCTGCAGGACTGGTGTATTGTATATGGTTATCTTCAGGGTCATCACCATCCATTTCCTATCATGGACTGTATTATGTATCATACACTGATGATATATGGTATATGTGTTATGTCATACACTGACTATATATGGTATAAATGTCCTCAATAAAGTCCGAAATGTAGAGTATGAGCATTTTTAATCAAAACTAGAATACTTATTAGCCATTCACTCGGCACAACCCTTTCTATGCTACACAAGCCTTCTCTCTATACACAAACTCTCACATTTTCCCTTTCTCCTTGTTTGGTTAAAAAGAAATAAAAATAGCAGAAGCTTGAGGGTTCGTGCTATTGTTAGAGAGTCAACCAACTTTTTCCGTCTTTCACTCTAAATTTCTTGAGCTTTCCAAAAAACATAACAAAAATGATGACCAATTTGCCCTCCTTACTCCATTGACCAGAGAAGCTATATAACACATCTTTGCAGGACTTGTTGGAGAGCTTATGTAATTTTTGGCAACTGTAACCCACTGATAATCCAACATTTCCATAGGCACTGCAGGCATAAATTCCAAAATATTTTAAAAAAATCAATTTCCCACTTCAAAACTTGAGTATATAATGACAAGAATACCCCTTGATTTGTCATAACATATAATCTCTCATTGGTTATTCAAACCCGAGTGTACTTCATTTATAAAAGCTGACAAAAGGCATGAATTTTCATAAAGGAAAGAATGTGGTGAATTCTCTATCTTGGGTAAGTTTTTTTTTTTTGGTGCAAAGCATGCCTTGTGGATGGAAAATTGTTACATAAAGGGCCAACCGGGTGGATTAAAAAACATAAAGATCACACTTAGTACACATTTGGAGATTTTAAATAAAAAATAACAAGTGCCCATTTTGGGATTTGGACTTAAGCCTTGGTTTGCCATTTTCTGCTCTACCTCCTTTCCCCATTCAATTCTTTTGCCTTAATAACACGGAAAATTCTATTATGCTATAAGGAAAAGGTTATCATATATACTCAAGGTATAAACTTTTATTCATAAATAAGAATTATATGACCATTTCTAACATATATCGGCTTTTTAGATTGAAGTATTAGACACTCTCGGCACTTGTAGACGCTGCTACTCGTCGCTTAAAAAAAAAAAAAACTCAACCGCAAAAAGAAAAAGAAAAAGAACAACCACAACATTTAGATCTAAAGTTGTTTCTTATAAGTACCCAGCAAAAAAATCTATCCTAATCTAAACAGTCCCAATAACTAATAGTCTAATGGTCATTTTACAAATTATTTAGATAGTCTTTTTTTTTTTCCTTATGGCATTTAGTCCAGTGGCTTAAAATCAATGTAGTAGTTTACTTATTTTAAAAAAACTTAGGAATCGGGCATGGGCTTGAGTGGCTACCAATACATGTGTAGCATTGCTCCATCTCATGTTCAATTCTTACTGCTGAACTACCCAAAAAAAAACTCTAAAAAACAAAAATAAAGAAAAATTAGAGAGGCAACACCTTACCTTAAGACTTCGAAAACAATGTTAAGAACATTAAAGTTGAGAGGGTCTTCTAATAATTGCCTCTGCTCTGTTATGCATATTATTATTACAAAAACCACCAGATTAGTAGGCTGTGAAAATAGGACTTTCTTTATTAGATTTTCTCCCTTTCTTCCCTTCTCTGGCTGGTTTTCTGACTTTTTTTGGACTCTCCTTTCTTTAGTTGGAAGGAAGCATGTATAGGGATGAAGGTACCTGTATACAAACGGGCACAAAATAAAATTTTCTCATCAAAGCATGACCATGATATCAATAAGACCGTTTAATTTTAGGACAAGAACGTCACAATCACCCTTAGCATTTAAATGTGAGATCCGGCGGTTGGAGGTGTTACCACACGCAAAAGTCCAAAACGATATTCTCTAGTTTTGTGACATACTTTTGGTGGTTTAAGTTCACTTATGATGCCTAAAGTGATTGTGACATTCTTGTACCATAAGTATTCGGTAGTATACAATGGTTGTAGTAAAATATAACTTTAACCATTCGATATCAGCTATAGACAATTTCTTTAGACTAACTTTACAGAAGATATATACCTGGGGATTTGCTAACATGAACTCTGTTTGTGTGTGTGTGTGCATGCGTGTGCGCCCTCGCAAAATGATTGCTTGCAAGGAAACCTTTATTAGGGGATTACATATTAACTGCATTTCTCTATGGAAAAATTTATGTGAGGGTGATGTCCTAAACAATCAAATTAGGGTGCACCTCAAAAACTCACTAGAAGAGGTTGTTTTGATGTCCAAAATTTTTCAAATCGATCATCTTGATCGTAAGATGTATGGACGTGAAAAAAATAGATTTCAAGTCTTGAAAATAGTGCATCTTGTAAGGTATTTTTTAAACCGTTAATTTTCAAGATTTTCTATCATTCATAAATCAGCTCAATCTACCATTTTTGAAGATTTAAATTTTAGAATTAGAGATGAAAATAAAATTTCAGGTCATCACAAATATTTTCAATATTAAAACAACATCTTTCGACACTATTTGAAGGTGTGCCTTACTTTGATTGTCTAGGGCCTCCGCCTTATACAAACCACACCCTTTATCTATTATTTTATAAGAAAATTTTTATATAAGGGTGAGGCCGTAAACAATCAAATTAAGGCGCACATAAAAAATTCATTGGAAAATATTGTTTCAATGCTGAATTTGAGCATCTTGATCTCAAGATGTATAAATACGAGAAAAATAAATTTCAAATACTAGAAATAGTGCATATTGTAATGTATTATCTAGAGGTAAATATTCCTATACTTTCCCTATTGTATAAAAATTCTATAGTTCTCCTATCCAACTATCCAATTTAGATCAAATAAGCCATTAACTGTTTGATCGAGATCTAATGCTTCATAATATTTTATTTTTAATTTTTATTCTACAAATTTGATGAATATGAAATTTGGCACGTGCCATCATCTCAATGGAACGAACTTAAAAGAATATCAAAAAAATATTTTTAATTAAATAAAATGACCAAAATACCCCTGAAATTTTTAGGGGTATTTTTGTTATTATATTTTATCAGGATTTTTTTATTTTTATTTCTTGTAGGTGAGAGTTTAAGAGAGGAGTGGACACCCAAAATTTGGTGTCAAAATATTTTATAGAAAAAAATTAAAAATAAAACAATGTAGTGGTGTGACATTATAATTGGATCCATCTCAACCGTGCATTCAGATATGATATAACTACTATATATTAGGGGAAATGTATATAACTACTATATATTAGGGTAAGTATAGAAAGCTTGCCGTTACTTATATTTTAAAGTGTTCATAGATCTTCTCGATCTACACTATTTTTTAATATTAAATTTTATAATTAGTAATAAAAATAAAATTTTAAGCCGTCATAAAGATTTCTAATACTAAAACAATATATTTCAACGTTATTTGAAGGTGCGTTCTACTTTGATTGTTTAGGGCCGGCCATATACAAACCACACCCTTATTTACATGCATGCTTTGGATGGTTTCTATAAAAATATGCTTTGGATGGTTTCTATAAAAAGATGCGGTTAGCATGCTGCTAAGCCCGTACATGTTAATAAATTTATTTTTGAAATGGAACGCAATCCTAATTTTTAGAAAATATATAATCTTTAACATGAAGATCATGAATACAAAAAATTAAATAAATTTTAAAAATAAAAAATAATAAATTTATTAAGAAGACATTTGGACGGTTAGTTAGTTTCAATTGTTTTTAGATGGACCACTTTATACCTCTGGACTGCATATTTGTACAAATGTGGTCCATCCGCCATGAAACAATTGTTCCCATAAAAAAATTTCCTTCAGCCATTTGTATTAACTGTTGGTAGGATGAAAGGGCATCAGGTTTAACCAATCTTGAGACATGTACAAGCACAATAGAGAAACTTCACATGACTAATTCACAGAGGGAGAGAGAGATATTGTTTACTCACATCATCAAGCAGTAGAGCACCAGCAAAGCCGGCTTTAGGAGAGACAAATCCACCACGGATTCACCCGAATACCTCGTATTGACAGAGAGAAACAACCCTGCAACCACTTTCTCACCATTGCCAAACCCACTGAAAGCCTCCGAGTTCCACTGTAACCAGAAAAACACTACAAACTGCACCACTATGAAGCCAGAAACAGTGAGAAAAAGATACACCGATTCTTCGAATGAGAATAAATGGTCGAAGCCGATCTGCTTGTAATTCTCAAGAAGATATCCGAACTCCTCTCGGCGTGTCAACCTTCTTAGAAAGGAGATAACAAGCCTCAAACAAGAAGGGAAGAGAGTGTTTCCAAGTAGAAATTGAGGGATAATTAACAAGAGAAGAAGGGTGTCCTTTTTGAAAGCTATCATATTCTCATTTGTGGGAACAAAGCCACAGTTAGCAAAGGAAGAAACTGTGAGAAAGGCTGAGAAAGTAAGCATTTGGATCCCCCTACTCCTTAGTAGATGCTTTGCATGAGAAGCAAGGCTAAGATACATAGCAATGAGAGCAGTTCCAAATATATGGATCACAGAGTAATAACACAAAACCACATTTCTCAAAAGCCTCAAAGAATTGAGCTTCAAATCTCCTTCAATTTTTGTTTCCAAGGACCCCACACCATTACTGACTCTCAAATCAGGGTCATTGTTTTCATTGGTTATTGACTCTAGATCAATTTCCTTTTCAATCTTGAAAGGATTTGAATGATGGTTTTCTCTAGTGATCACACGAAGATTGGTCTTTTGGCTTTTGTCATTTGACATGAATTTCCTAATTTGGAGGCCCAGCATAGAGGTGAAGATCTCACCACCTAAGAGCATCAGGACAGTGAGAACCACCAATTGAGCATTCGAAAAGTCCTCCATTTCGACCGAACCCAAGCTCGATGAGGTTGTAGCAGAGGCCGACATGTAGAACATGTCGAGATTGCTCTTTTTAGGATCCTTTCGTGGCTCCAAAGAGTACAAACTCAACAACCCAATTAGAGTTACAGCCAAGAAATACCAAAATTGAATCCAAAAGGAGCCGATAGGAATTAATGACCAAGCAAAGACATCCTGACAGAACTTACTAAAATAAGCGAGTCGTTTAAAGGGACGGTCCCGAAAGAAATTCATGGTGGGTTGAAGAGAAGAATGAGATGAGAGAAAGAGAGAGAGAGAGAGAGAGAGAGAGAGAGTTGATAGTAAGAGTGGGAGTGATGGAATTTATAGGGACGGTGTGGTCGAGAAGCGTCTACGGTTGTGAAGTCCATGGCAGTGACCTCCTCCACGTAAATGGGTGAAGTTTCTGTAAGGCCTAGGCTTTATGAAAACAAAAATAAAGCCTCACCTCGAATTGTTGTCTTGAAAGCACTTTCATCATAAGAAATCTCTGTGATGGATCTAAATCAATTTCCAACACCGACGATAAATTTAGAAACTCACACTTATTTTTAAGGTCAAATGAACGGTCTAGATAATTTGTCACAATATACACAATTTTTAGAGCTTTAAATCTTAATTTTTTTCCACAACTAATATGTTATGAGACGATCGATGTAAAGGTTTTACCATGCTCAAATTGTTATTTTCGATGAGGTAAGGCTTTACTTATTTTGATAGGGCTGCAGCCCTATCAAACCATTGGAAATACAGTTTACCAATCAGATTCCTGGTCAACCGTCTACCTCCGGTATGAAATTCTCCCTGCCCCACCATCGACTTAGTGTTTCCACCACTTTCTCTCTTTTCTTTTTTTTTTCTTTCGGAATGTTAACTTGTGGCTTTCTCTCTCTTCCATTGTTAATTAATCTGTCTTAGTTAATTAATCGGTTCTTCTTTAATTAATCGGTTATTCTGTTTTTGATTAGTGTCCTGATAATATTTCTTAAGTGGAATCAAAATCTAAGGGAATGCATTCTATATGCATATAAAGTTTTTAAATCACATAAGAGTATTGGTAGGTGTATCATGTTGTTATTTACGTGTGCACATGCATGCATGTAAGCGTGGTCAGCAATGGGAATTCGAATTCGAATTCGAATAGTTAATGATAGTCGTCGGTTTAGAGTATGGTAGAAAGTGTGTGTGCCTTGGAATTCCTCATATGCGCATATATATATATATATATAAAAGAGGACGTGGCACGTTCCTAGCGTTCCTAAAACGCGCAAACCGTACCCTCTCTCCGCGTTTGCGTGTTGCGTGTAAAAGAATACAAGAAGTCGGCATATTATCATTTTGGATCTACCAATTGATACTTATGTGGTATATACCACATGATACTTATGTTTGATGCTTTAAAACTTTCAATTTTTTTTTTAACCTTTTTTTCCTACTTACTATAAAAGCTACCTGTTTGGATGTACTCCTTATCACATCATGATACTTATATGAGATTTAATATCACATAAAATCTCACATCCATCTCTTTTTAAGTAGTTTGCAACTTGGGACTTGTTTGGATGTACTCGTTATCATTGATAATTTATTATTTAATAATAAAAATGATATATTATTTGGCGATACACTTTATAAAATTATTCGTGATCAACTTATACGTAGATTTACATATAAGTTTATCTTTTTAAAACGGTTGCTGAAAATCACATGTTTTTATCTATTAAAATTAGCTTAATATCACCAAAAAGTTAAAAAATTAAACAATATTATAAACTTATTACCACATACCTAACGAAACAATATAGCATATTAATTTTGGGATTGAACACTATAAGATCATCCACTTTTAGTATGAGGTGGTTACAATCATATTTAATTATTGAATATGAAATCCGACAGATTGAAGTGTTTCATAATTGTCCAAAATTTTTTATTTAAAACTTCATGCCCAATCAATAATACATCTCCAACTACTGTCTAGTCAATAACACATCTCTAACTACTGTCAATAATAATTGTGATCCCTTTTTACCAAAAGTATAAGATGATCTACTTTTGATAGCAAACCAATCCTTAACGTGTCTCAAAGGCCAATTTTACTATCAGGATTTATGGTGCTCGTCATCTATATAATATAAGTCATGTCAAAATTGCAATAGAGAGATTATTGAGTATCCCTTAGGACCAAGAAATGGTCTATACACCAAAGAGGACCTAGCGGGCATCTGCAAAAGGGGCTGGGTCGTGGTGGTAGCACCCCTAGACCCTAGTCACTTCATCGTGATTTCCATGCCTGGTGATACTACCCCAATAACATCTTAAAAAAAACAACTCCTAAACTATTTCAAAAAAATGGATAAGGGCCTATCTTCCCCCACCAAATTACCAAAAAAAAATAAAAATAAAAACCCGATAACATCTTAAAAAAAGTAACTCTAAACTATTTGAAAAAATGGATAAGGGCCTATCTTCCCCCCACCAAATTACCAAAAAAAAATAAAAAAAATAAAAATAATAGAGGGCATCTAAGAGCTGGATGGTCGGTGGGAATCTATTAATAGGCATGGCCCAAACAAGAACGAACATATCCACAGCTCTCTGACCTTTATACACCTTTGCAACTAAGAGTTGTGATCCTCAACCACCCATCAAAGTCATCTCCATCCTCATGTACATCATGCACAATGTCCCTGGCGTGAATCGTGCCGCCTAGATCTCGCCAAGTGTCTGCGGAAGATTGATTAACATTTTTAACACGTGTTTGGGTCCCACTAAGAAGAGGAAGAGGGGGTTCTTGGCCTCACCGAATGAGGAACACCACTTTGCAGGACGTCCCACTCTTATAAGTCTTCACGTTTTTCATTTATGAAGAGATTCGGATATTCGTCTAGTTGGGCTTAGCATAGCGTTTTTTAAAGCTCATGCCTTATGCTTTTATTATAAAGGTGAGAGATAGAGTGCATGTGTGCGGTCCTTCTTCCCAACACACATTTCTTTGTGAAATTTCAGAGCGCATAACAGCGAACTCGTCTTCAATACTTTTGAAAACTCTTTCTCACCACATATTTCTTTGTGAAATTCCAAAGAGCATAACAATAAACTCATCTCTCTCTACTGGTTTTTTCTCTTTCTCTCTCTATAATAATACAAGAATATGGAGTCTACTGCGGGCTTCAAGCTCGGGTGCATAGAGCTTTAGAGCATAAAAAATACCCCTTTGTTTTTCCTGTATCCTTAGGATGGGGTTTCCTTTCTTATGCACACTTTTTACAATATCGAAGGGGACAAATATCGTCTTGAGATAGAGCTCATGTATGCTCGAAGACGAAGAGTCAAGCTTCTTTTTTCTCGAAATTGTATTATCTTTTGCCCCTATTTCACCCAATCGAGTTCCAACAGCTCTGTCCCTCCCTCTCCCTCTTGTGTCTCTGTCTTTGAAAGTGGGCGATGGGCGATGGGTCTGGGTCAACTTCCATATTTTTGAACTGTATGAGACCTAAGGGCTGGGCCTTGGCCGAAGCTAGAAAGCTTGAAATATTCTAGGTGGCGCTGGGGCTTGTGGCCTGGCTTGGACCCATATTGAGACGTTTTTAAGCTTATATTTTGTATATTAAGTAAGGAAATAGTTTATATAAGGTTGCAACCTTAAAATGTAGAATTAAAACGCACATCAAAAATTTATTGAAAAAGGTTATTTTAATATTGAAAAAGCCTCTAATTGATCATCTCGACATCGAGATGGATGAATACGAAAAAGAAAGAAAGAAAGAAAGAAAGATTTCGAGTCTAAAAAATAGTGCATCTTGCGACATTATCTAGACCATCCATTTTCAAGATTTTCGTATGTTTATAGATCTACTTGATTTAACTTTTTGGAGTTTTAAATTTTATAATTAAAGATGAAGAAGATTAGTTTTGTATTGAAGAAGATTACTTGTTCCTCTTGGCCAAATAACAGAGAGAAAGAGAGGACGAGAGAGGTGAGAGATGGAGTTTTCAGAGATAGAGAGAGGAGAGATACGGAGTTTTGAGAGAGATAAAGATGGAGTCATTTTACAAAATGTTTAGATCAATAATGTATGATCAAAGGGGTCTAGAGGGTAGGTAGATAGGAAAAATAGAGGCTTCATGCTGCAAAAAATAGTTTAAATTCTTGGGTCTCCTGAGAAATAGAAATCAAAAATTAAGATTACATAGATATTTTCCCTTCTTAAAATTATTTTTGTTCCCTTTATAGTAGCACCCCACGATCAGATGGCACTTATTAATGTGTGCCACCATAAAATGGGCACATGCCTATTGTACTGTCAAATTAAAATAATACAAATTAAATATTATTTAGCAGTAAAAAATAAGGAATGAAAGATAGTTTCCTTTTACCTATTTTTGTAAAAAACAATGCATAACTTTTATGAACCATTTGCTAAAATATTTAGAAAAATAAATGAAACCAAAATGTCACTGACAAAAGTAAATCATTGGTAATAATATATAATAATAAAGTAAATTCATATTTCATTAAAATTTAAAAAGTCAAGATTATATAGATAAAAATGCAAAAAATATCAAAACATTTAAATACATATATAAAGGAAATTTAATCTAGGGAAAATTACACATATATCTATTATATTTTACGTTATTACGGATGTACCAATAGTTTTCGTTATTATATGTCTATCTGTTTTTTATCTTTCGTAACTCAATTTTTTTAAAAAGACGACTTTACCCTTTTTCGGGTATTCAACATTTGAATTGAAGAGTTTTCGGATGTTCAACATTCGAAAATAGCCGAAAGTTTAACGTTCGGATGTCAAAAATAATTTCGGATGTTGGACATCCGAAAGTAGCACATTTTCGGATGTTGAACATTCGAAAATGTGCATGCGAAAGAAACCTTCTGGAATTTTGCAGGCATTTTTTCAGATGTTGAACATCCAAAAATGTGCTATTTTCGGATGTTCAACATCCGAAAATAATTTCAGATGTTGAACATCTGAAAAACCCTTCAATTTGGATGTTGAACACCTGAAAAAGAGTAAAGTCATCTTTTTTAAAAAATTACGTTATAAAAGGTAAATAACGGATAAACATGCAATAACATAAACTTTTTGGTACATCCGTAATAACGTAAAATATAACGGATATGTATGTAACTTTCTCTTTAATCTATTTAAACTTTCTAATAATGCCTCTTAAATATAGGAGAAAGCCAAAAATAAATAAAACGAAAAAGAAACAAGCTCATTTCCTTGAAAATGAAAATTTTGATGATTTTGAGGAAGAAGAAATAGTAAATTAGTCATGGACTAAACTGAAAAGATCTAGATTATATAGTTTCGCCATGAATACAAATCCTAAATCCAATCTAGTGGCTTTCTAATGATGAAAAAGTAAAAAAAATTAAATTAAATGAAATCCATATAATAATCAGTAGTTCTCCTAGGTTAGAAAGGGTTGGTGGGCGGGATAAGAGAAGCAGCTTATTAAGAGCAACTACTTCCCCCTCGTCTAGGTCAAATTCACATATGTAAGATAGCTTGAATGAAAGATGGATGCTAGGTAGGACCAGATTCCATCCCATCGGTTGATCAATCAAGAGAGGTAGGAATAAACCAATACTAACTAACTAACCGATACAGGGAGCAAAGGTCCTAGGTAGATGGTACGCTTCGCCTCGCTTCTTCACCCGGTGGCTGATATATCTATTCATTACTGGGCTATTCCCACGTACTCACTGACGAACTGTACTAACTGGTGGGTTGATCCAGGTAGTAAATTGCTTGCTCAGTCTTTCCATCTGAACAATGTTGAGCTAGCATGGATCCCATGGAAGTCTCTGTTATTGACAAATATAGGAGTAGAGGTTTTCCTGGGATTGGAGGTGCTAGCAAATTGGCCAAGTATTCTCTAATTCTGTCAAACGCCCATTGACATTGTTCATTCCACTCCTTGGGTTGGTTTTTCTTGAGCAGCTTAAATATTGGTTCGCAAACCACCGTTAACTGAGATATGAAATGGCTGATGTATTGGATCTTGGAGCTTATCGTCAGAAACGAATCGACTTATACAGTCCCGGGTTTTATCAACTATTTGGAGCTTTCGTTCAGAGATGATGGAGTCGTGGGTTGGGCTGGCTGCTATATATATATACTTGAACGACATGGGAGGGATCGGCTGGTGGGTGGCTCGTTGCCGGATCAGGAGTAGTAGAGATTTTGTGTTCCTGCAGGCACATGCTCCCTTATTCCAAGTCCTATCCATTGTGTCGCCAATTCGAGACTCTTTTTGGTTTTAGAAGTTGACCTCTTTTCTGTGATGGTTTCTTTTTTTCTAATAGGATTAACGTTTGTTTCGTATTAACTCGACATAATTCTTCGTGTTAGAATATTTTCACACTAACTAGCCTCAATGCACCTATTCACATCAATTGACAGCCAATTGATGTTAAATATTCCCACGCTTAATCACTAAGTTTTTCATGGGCCAATCAAAGGTGCTCGTGCATATTTTGTGCACTTTGGGCCATCCATGGTATAGTGTGCTCTTGTGAGATCACACTGTGTAAAAGCAGTAGAATGAAAATCACTGGAATTTCAGATTTCGGCATTGATTTTCTTGAGAAGTGTTTTAGGCGAGAGCCATCACAAAGGTCGACGGCTTCTTAGTTTCTTTACCTCCTCTTTTTTGCTTATGCATCGTCTAACCAAACCCTTTTTTTGTCAATGACTGTCTTCAATCATCGGAATTTGATTTTTTAGGCGACCTTAAGTATTATTCTGTCATTGTCAACCCAAATAAGAGGATTAAAACCTTCTCAATTTATCGAGGCATTGATGAAAAGCAGTAGACTGAAACCTTGAAAAGTTGTAGTGGTTTGGACAAAAATAAGAGAAACAAAATCCTAATAAGTTGCAGTGACTTTGATGAAGAACATACAATGGACACCCTTAAAAAGTCACAGAGCTTCAGAAACAAAGCAGATGAACCAAACCCTATCAAGTTGTAGAGGTTTAGACTAAGAGAGCAAGGACTGGATAACAGTGAGGTCGACCATGGTGGGAGAACTTCGAGTGCTTCCTTTTCTATCTCTGAATTCTTACCACAAAGGCCAAATAAAAGCACGCAGTTTTCATAGTCGTGGGAGGCAAGGCACACGAGGGATAGG
>NW_006499801.1:3323170-3362869 GCF_000471905.2 Amborella trichopoda
TGGTCAAAGGAGTCTAAGGGGTAGGAAGATAAACAAGATAGAGACTTTAGGCTGCAAAAAATAGTTTAAATCCTTGGGACTCTTGATAAATGGAAGCAAAAAATAAAAGGGTATTGAGATATTTTCCCTTTTAAAAAATGCGTTTGGATATATCAAAAAATGGAAACCTAGTACGGCCCCGTACCCCACCTCACCTCTTGTCCTTTACATTTCTAATTTGGGATATTCCTCACTCTCTCTCATTGACCTTCCAAACCCTAATTGGATAATGATGACCTCATGACTACCTGATCCATATGGTCAAGAGGGGATGTATGAGTTCTTTTTAGGGATTGTATACAATGAGACAATTTATCTTTGATACAAGGTGGTCACAATTATTTGCAGTTATCCAATGTGAAGTTTGATAGCTTGGATATGTCACTAAGTTTAAGAAAAATTCTTTTGAAGGTTTTGCTTGGTTGTTTGGTAGCTCAGATATGTCACAAAGTTCGAGAAAAATTCTTTTGAAGTTTGGGCTTGGTCAATGGAATAATTGCAGTAACCCACTTTCACATCTAAGAGTCAAGATTAGTATGACCACTTTGTACTAAAGGTAAATGGTCTCATCCTATATTTTCTGTACCCTTTATATGGGTCAGTCCACAACAGTGATAGACAAATTCATCGGGTCAAATCGGACCTGGCTGGGTTACTGGAACTAGCCCATGGGCAGATCCCATTGAGGCCGGTTTTAGTGGTCAAGTTTTGAAGTTTGAAAAAAAAATCATAAAAGATTATTTAAAAATCCAAAAATAAGAAACTTATTTATAATGAGTTTTTATATGTTCTTTATCATTTTGACAAAGATTGAAAAAGTATCTTTGATGTGGGGTATATTGGTCTAAAAAAGTATCCTTTTTACTCGGTTGTGGATCATCCACCTCAAAAATAATGTTGGGGATTGCAAAATTTGACCATTATTTTTATTCTCTACACCTTCATTTTTTTTTTACTTTTAAAAAATAAGATGCAAATAGAAATCGCACTAACATCATCATCATTGAACCTTATGTCAATTTTTTAGGGTCGGCTACACAATTTTTATTCAATTATTCCACTCTTTCATAGGTCATACCCATCTAAGAATGGGTTGAGGCCTTAATAGTAGTACCACCGAGTCTTATGACGAAGTCTCGAACTCCACTCTCACTAAAGAGAGGGGGCCCAAGTCCCCACTGATTCCCAAAAAAAAAAAAACAAATGATCAATATCCTCAATCATACCATAAGGCAATATAACATTAATTTATGATTCAAGAAGAGATATGACAAAGTTTTATGCTGGCTACCTATCTAACCCAACCATCTTCCATTTTTTAGGCTTAGGATTGGCATGACCAACTTGAGACTAGCTATGACGGAGTTAGCAATCCCACTATTATGTAGTTTAAGTTTATAAATGCATAAGGCATATGAACTTTTCAAATCTTTTGTGTCTTTGACACTTGATTTTGGAATCACATGCTTTTAATATGACCAGACTTCAGAATAATTTACTTTTACTGTATAAGTTTTTATTTCTTCCTTTTATATGTGTGCTATAAAAGCCTTTCAAGTATTTCTCTACATAACTTCCAAATAATTTGTGACGCTATGGTGCTTAAATATGTTAGGGAATTGGATGAAACTTAATTATCATGTTGTAATTTATGTTGTATAGTTTTTTTTTGTTTATCTTGTATTATTTTTTATTTTGATTATATTAAACTATTTATCATTGAATTTCATTCTATTTATTTTCCTTGATGCTTGAGTGAATTTAGAGTTACTAAGATCGATATTTAAAGAGAAATCACTAATTTAGTGTTTTTTTAGAAATGGTAGTCATATTTTATAGCTTTAAAACTTAAATGTTTAGCCATTCTTTTAGGACTTTAGTAAGTGGAATTTTTTTTAGAGGATTAATTAGCCATCCTATTTATTTCATTGATCATTATGCTCTATCTATATTGTTATATAGAGAGAGTTTTAAGATAAGGTTGAAGAAGTAAAAATAATTTAAGAAGGAAGTAATTGGTATAATTATTTAAGAAAAGATTTCGTTGCATAATATAGCCTTCCAGCAATGAGAACAACCCTCAATTGATTAATTGGAGGAGAAAACAGAAAAGGATAATGCATGTGAGGTGGTCATGAAGAAGGGGGAGGGAGTTGCAAGAGAAAACATAGTAAGAGGAAAAGCAAAATAAAGAAAAACTACAAGGGACACGAGTTGTTCAAAACCCACCTTATATATTTTATTTTCTAATCCAGGTACTTTTTTTTGTTTTTGTTTTTTGTTTGTTTAATATAGATGATGATATCCTTTTTATTGAATAAAACCCATCTCAATTTATTTATAGAAGGTAAAACTCACAAAGTACAACGCTATATGTTCTATCTGGAGTTTTAAAACAATTCAATTCTGATTAGGTTTGGTGGGTGAGCTATACGAGTCTCTCATGCCGAATCCCCCTGATTTTATATTTTTTAAAAAATAAATTTTCCTCCTGTTCAGCCAATCTGAACACTACTGTGGGTAAGTGAGCCTCCAACCAAGCCTATTATAAAAGTACTACTAGTTTATGAAAAAAGAGTGGGGTTTGTATAAAGCTGAGATTCTAAATAATCAAATTAGAGCCCACCTTCAAATAGAGCAGAGAAATATGGTTTCAATATGCCATTTATAGTTTGGGATATTTTCCAAATTTTGAAAAATAAACGGCAAAAAAACACTCACCAATCATTGATAAATACCTCCAAATCATGTAAGAAAAATTTGTATACTGTATCTTTATTTTTTACAACTTTTTATTTTTAAAATACCTTGAGTTGTACAAATAGGGTACTTGGCCTCTCTCATCTGAGTCCGAGTCGACTCGGAGAGTCCATGTACACTGTCATGTGCTATATGCTAATCTTTCATATGATAAACAAAGTATACGTAATAAGCTTCTATTGAAAATCATGGTGGTGTATTATTTTCATGAGAGAATGAGAGTTTGGTTAAAGGGTACTTGAAGTCTAGATATAAACTAGTCGGCACGTCCGACGATGAAATTCGCAATGCCTGGATCAGGAACTCGATATTGTCAAAAAAAATAAAAAGATAATGTATGTTAACCGGAGTCAGAAAGAGCGAGACTCACTTCGGTGGAGGGTAACTAAGCGAGAGAGAGAACCCTTACTGGAAAGTAACTAGAAAATGAATGAAACTCTAATTTTAAAAAAATAAAAGAAAGTCCTAATTTCAATCATGTATAAACTCATCAAACAACCTTGAAATATACATTTTGATTAAGCGAGGGTGGCATTAGTTTAAGCATGAAGTTTATAGAGACGTCTAACTTTAAGCGCTATGGCAGAAGCACACTGTACACCTATTTTCTTGAGCAGAAAATTTATTTGGAAGGATATTTTAAATCTAAAATTACTTTTAAATTCAGTTTTACTTGAGGGAGTAAATAGATGGTATAATGTCAGGGGTGCATAAAATCTTTTGGCCTAACTTTATATTATAAATGAAAGCCACACCTCAAAACCCATATTTTTAAAATATGAAAAAAAAAGATTTCAAAATCTTTGAGATAGTGCATCTCGTGACATATTTTTAGAAAATCTATTTTCAACATTTTCAAGTGTATATAAATTTTTTTAATTGTATTGTTTTTGCAGCTCGAAATTTCACAATTAGAGGTGAAAATAGATTTTCAGGAGTTGCTAGCACCATAATTATAGGGGTGGCAATAGGTCGGGTACAGGTTGGATACGGTTGGACCCAAACCCAGATCCAACCCGTTGGATCAAAAAATTGGACCCATACCCATACCCATCGGATCCTAAGTCTACCTGTCGGGTCCCAGGTCTAGTCGGCTACATTGCCACCCTATAACTATAAGTTTTTTTTTTTTACCATCATATTATTGGCAACCAAACCACAATCCCTCTCCATTAGATTTCAAGCCATATGATCTGTAGTTTAATAGCTAAAGAGGACTACGAGTTCTCATTGTATTTAATCCTTAATACACGTAAACGAATATGGGTTAAAATTTGGACCCATACCAAGACCCGAGGTCGGGTCTACCTACGGGATCCGAGGTTTAGTCGGGTTGCCACACTTACATAACTACATTTTCTACGTGATCTTGGGGTTGTCTTAATTTGATTGCTGATTGCTTAGAATGTTGACGCCTTAAATAAGTCACACCCCTAATTTATATAGTTTTAAAACCTAATAATCGAGTTTCGAATCGCCCACCCACCACCTAGACTGGCCATCAGGATGAGCTAAATTGGCAACAAATCCGCAAAAACATAATAAAATATTAATATCGGGTTATTCTTGAAGGAGATCCAGATCACCCACCTAGATTTTGATCTAGGGTTTTAAATCACTTAAAATTTAGGGTAATTATCATTAATAATATCCTTTGATATTAAAAAATCTCGTAACATGCCCAAATTTTTGGAAAATCTACTGTTTATATTGTTTTACCAAAAATACCCTTCACATTCGTGATGGTCCTACGCCCTTTCACATGCTTCATATCATGTGGTCATGGGCCCCACTTTTCTTAAAGAACCATCGCCATTCTAATACGGCCATTATGGTCCTAGGATGCATTATGGAGCATTATGATACTATTATTGGGATGATGGTGATCCCCATTAAAGCACCTTCGTGCTTTTGAGGATCCATCACCACCAAACTTACTCAATGGGTCTTGAGGATCATCACGGCGCGTGATCCATCACCACCAAACTGTTGTACGGTGATGCTCGCGGCATCCAAAAGTATCACATGGAACCAAAAGAGATATTCCCTTTTTGAAGGGTATTATTGGGAAGAAAAAATAAATATGCAGAAATGGGTATAGATGTAATTGTAGGAAAAACAAAATAAAGTACAAAAAATAAAGAATGAAAATGGATGTAGATGTAATTTTAGATGTCATAAGGATATTTTTATTACTCGAATTTTTTTAAAAAGATAATTTGCAATATTCTGTTTGAAAATCGATGGCAGTTGAAATCCATTTTCTACGCTGATTTGGTTGTCCGGTTAACTTCAAATCTCCCTTCCTCTGTTTTCTGTTACCCGCCATATAATTAACAATGGTGAAGCCATCCAATAAACCCTAATCTCTCCGCAAATTCGAGTTGGGTAATGAAGATGGGCACCTTTACATGGCCTTCAGAGCAAGAGGTAGGTCATCTGTGAATGGCTTGCTTTGATTCATCTTATTTATGCGACATTTTTGTTTTCTTTTATTTTTTTGGCCTTTTCTGGTTCGATGCGTGTTTTCAGTCATGGTTTTAGTCGATTCGTGATGGGTTTTGCATGTTTTTTTGGACGGGTAATCAGTGTGTTATCTTTGCATCTAAAGAAAAACTCAACTCTCTCTCAATTCACATTTTGCAGGTTCTTTCTCTTGGTTGTTAATGGTTGACTTGTTAATTCATTGTTTCTCAATGGATTCATGATGGGTTTTATACGATTTTTTGTTGGGTATCAATGTGGTCTCTCTATCTCTCACAATTCACACTCTGGGCTCTTTCTCACTGTTATGGTTTATTGTCTTGTTAATTCATGATTTTTCAATGGATCCATGATGGGTTTTGTCTATCTTTTGGATGGGTAACAATGTGTTGTCTCTCTCCTGATTTAATGGTTTCTCTATACATCAAATACTCGCGTTCGCGTGCACCTTATTTCATTGGTTCTTGATGGGTTTAACCTTTTGAGATTCTTAATGGGTTCTTAACCTGTATTTTTCTGTGAATTTGGTTTCAGTTCGATAGAGTGAGAAAGGCTGTGGTTGCAACGTCAGGATGTGATGAGGGAGACGTTAGGGTGGCTGTATCTCCCTATAGAATATGTCCCTTAGGTGCTCACATAGATCACCAAGTAAGCTTTAACCTTTGTATTCTTGTTTTTTTCTGATGATCTCTGCATTGTTGTTTTACTGTAACTATGCTGTATTCTATTGTTTTACTGTAACTATGCTGTATTCTATATGGTGATCTTCTAATCCTCAACTGTTTCATGAAATTTAGTAAGACTACGTTTAAAAATTTGTTAGCTTCTGTCTTTTCTATTATCTAGGGTGGGACAGTGTCAGCTATGACAATTAACAGGGGAATACTTTTGGGATTTGTTCCTTCTGGTGATTCTAAGGCAAGTTTCCTTCTCTTTATTGGAAATATTTAGTTTATTATCTTTTACATTTCTGTAGGTTTATAGAAATTTTGCATTTTATAAATTATCTTTCAAAGACTTTTCCCGTAAGTATTCCTTTTGTGCTTTAGTTATGTATATGAACTTTGTTGATGATATCAAATGGATTGTAATTCAGAACATTGAACCATAAAAGAAATGATTCATAATGATATAAATATTTATCGCCTGTTGTAGTGAACTACTATCTGTCGGAGATTTCTTGCCTTGTGTATTTTGCTTGAACTTTGGATGGAATTTGTTTATACAGGTTTTGTTGCAGTCTGCACAATTTGCTGGAGAAGTGAGATTTAGGTCTGTGTTTATTTCTTATGTTTTTTTACTTGTTATTTTGAATTGCAGCTCATGGCATATTCCATCTATTTTAAATTGGGTTTCTTCTCCAATACCTTGCACTGTTTCCCTTTAGGTTCTGATTATCTAAGTTTCACAGAAGATATCAATTTGAGATGGATACTTGGGCAAAACCAAATGTGATTTTGCTTTGTGTTTGAACTTTGAATCCTCATTATAGACTTGACCATATAAGAGGGCATCTATTGTCAATTACCTCATGTATTTGGACCAGATGTGGTTTTCCCCTGAATTTTTCTCAGTACCAGTCATTAAATAGATAGCTGATTGGAATTGCAATGCTGTTCTAAAGTTCAATTAAATTGATATTAAATCTCTTTATTTCGATTTACATCCATGCTTAGGACAGGGAACCTTGTAATGTGATTTGTGTCTATTCTGGTCTTTCTAGCTAGTTAAGGTTTTTAATGTGATCTGTGTCTATTCTGGTCTTTCTTGCTGGTTAAGGTTTTTAATCTATTTATTGACGTGTTCGATCTTGCTAGCTTTGCTTTTTGCTTTTTTTCTATGTCAAATGGAAGTTAGTGCCTAGCATTTACAATTTACCTGCAGTAAGATGTTTTCTTGTGAGTCATTAACCCCTTTTCTAGTCGTTAACCGCATATCATTACCATGGAGTGAGTTGCTTCCTCAGCATATCTCTTAACCCATGTGGTTCTTGTCATCCTTTGTTTTGTTGTTTATGTTTGATTGTATCCTCAGTACAAATAAATAAATAAAAATTAAGAAAAAATATCTGATACTTATTGCCAAATCACCTATATAGCATCACTTATTGCCAAATCACCTATACAGCATCATTTGAAGTTGCAGTTGTTCCTAGTTCCTAGAATCTTATATAACTTTTTTGCAGAATTGATGAGATTAAAAGCCCAAGGTATTTGGTTGACCTAAAAAACCATGTAAAAAGTGATGAAGAATGTGGTTGGGGAAATTATGCAAGAGGTGCCTTGTATGCACTTCAAGCAGGAGGGAAGCATCTGCACCAGGTTAGGGAACATAATTCTACCTTTTTTTCCCCTTTTTAATCAATTTCTTCCATGATATGACACTCTTTATGTGATAAATGGGTTATGTTCTCACTTGAATACTTGCTTTTTTTGGCGGGGAAATTTACAGAATTTTTTTGTTTCGTTTTTGATAGTTAAAAAAATTCCGTATAATTTCTGTTTTACGCTCAACTCCCCCTTTTTGTTTGTCTTTCTATTCCTAATTTACCCCTAGATCAGACATCCAAATGTCTGATTTCTGGTCCCTTTTTAGTGAAAGACTTGTTTGAACATCAATATCCATAGTTCCGAACTGGTCTTTCGCTCAATAAATGACAAATGAGTGCATTCAGACACCCAATTTCCTAACCCAACCTGCACTCAACAAATTATAATAATAATGAAAATAATAAAAAACAAGTTGGTTTAGTAAAAGAGGTGTCTAGGCATTGGATGTCCAAACTCCAAACTGTTCTCACTCAAAAAATGGACAAGTGGCAGTTTGAATGTCCTGACCCACTCGCTTGTCGTTTCTTATTCTTTTCTTTATTTTTTTAGTGAAAGTGGTTCAGAAATTGGATATCTGAACCAGGAGAATTGCAAAACACACTAGTTTGGACATCCAATTTCCAAACCAGTCTTTTGCTAAAAAATTAAAATAAAAGCCTTTATTCAGACATTGGATGCCTATGCAGGAAGTCATTTGGGAATTAAAAAAAAAACTAGGAGAATTGCAAAAAAAGTAGTTCGGGCATCCAATGTCCAAACCAGGCTTTTGCTAAAAAAAGTAAAAGAAAAGCCTTTATTCCGACATTGGATATCTATGCAGGAAGTCATTTGGGAATTAAAAAAAAAAAGGGTGGGACTTGAGCATAAAATAGAAGATATATGGAAAGTTTTCTAAATATCAAAAAATAATGTTTTCTTTTTTTTTTGGTAATTTTTTGTCTCTTTTTGTTTGGCTAAGCATTCGTTCAGGTGTAAATGGTAACTTTTACGCAAACATGGATTTTATTCAGTCCTTAATGAACTTTTTCTTTGGTGGAACTGATCATAGTAAATTTATTGTTTCTCAGGAGAGTTATGAAATCTCTTTTCAAGGAACTAGTTCCATCGTGTGACAAACAATTCAAAGACTTAGAATCCCCATAGGAATAGTAGATAGACATAGACATTCTAAGAGTTTATTTACCAAAATTTTTATGAGTTATGTCCTCTTGTACCAAAAATTTTATGAGTTATGTCCTCTTGTTATGAATTACTTTCTTGTACTTTATTCTTTGAAAATTTTCGTTGAAAGCCAAAGATGATCACGTCCTTTGTGAAATACTGGAATATGTGTTTATTTTTCGGGCGGGGGGCCTGTCATGTGGGGCCATCTATATGAAAGGATAGATTCCCCTGACGTATTTGCACAACTAAGTTACTTCCCATGAGAAAAGAAAATTCTAAATGAAGAAGTTAAGAGAAATAACTAACAAATGGATGACAAAGGTGAAGAACTTGTACCCAACTTGTTCACTGGTTTCAGTTTTGACAGTACTGCTGTTTTTCCATGCTACTATGGATGATGCTAGTACTGAAATATTTCAATTTTGTTTGGTAAGAAAATTTGAACCTTCCCATGGTGATGATGTTTCTTCCAATGTTGGATTTCCAGATGTCTATGCTAAGAATCATGATAGCAATCAATTACTCATGTCCATATTTCCTCTACTCTATCGTTGAAAAGTGCACCATATCTACCATTTTTTCCCGTAAGGCTTTCAAAAAATTAAGTGAATTAAAATGGGTTTTGTGATTGCTGCAGGGTATAATTGGATATATTTGTGGTTCAGAAGGGCTTGACAGCTCAGGGCTCAGCTCTTCGGCTGCGGTAACTGTGATGTTCTGCCTTTATGATATTGGGAAACTCCTATGGGTGACTAGGGATGGGGTTTTGTCTTTGGATATTTGACTCACTTTTAGGGGTCCTTTTTTGCATCAGTAAAACCATGACCTGTGAAAGGGGAATAAGAAAAAGAACCTGGATTCAACTTGCGATATCACTGCTGTTTCCTTTCTTCCTAGTTCTTTGGTGATGGTGTCCTTGATTGTTGCTTTCTTGACAGGTTGGGATCGCTTACTTATTGGCTTTTGAAAGTGCAAACAACATAAGTGTATCACCAATTGATAATATTGAACTTGACAGGTAAAGTTCCTCATTATTCATTCACAGTGTTGCTCAGTAAGATGTTTGACTGAATCATGGAGTTAAATTTAGTAATTTACGTCTGGTATTTCTATGCAAAGAAATTGCTTTCTGCTCTAATTCTTTATATTACTACTTGTGCCATGCATATGTAGATACGTGGTGGAGATGGGATGGAGGGAGGGAGGGAGGATATGTCCCTGGTCCAACGGATGGATGATTGTTATTGTATAGATTGGAATCTTGGAATACCTAAACCCCTCTAAGCCTCATCTCTAGTTCACAAACTACTTGTTATGCCAGTGCTTTTTAGCAAAATTGAATTGTTCCTCTTCAGCTTTGTGGACTTGATCATTAGTGTCAGAACCATCTTCTGCTGCAACCCTTATTACATTTAATCCTGTAGTTTCCTAACGTATTCATACTCCCAATCTTAATGTAATATTTTCCCAAGTACAGAAAATTATGAAAATGTACTAAGATCGTTACCAATTCTTGTGGAGAAAATAGATGCTGAAAACATATCCTTGATGTTTCCTGTGGCCATCTTTTCCCTAAGGACAACTCATGCTATGTATTTATATAGTTTCCTCCATAGGGATACCATTCAGGATAGTTCATCTTAGGGTTTCTACTTTCTAAATTAGTTTGTCCTTTCCAGGTTAATATTTATAGTTCACTAAGAATCATTGTTAAAGTCTTGGATCACATTTTTGAAAATGGAACTACTTGGAAAGCAACAGTGCAATCAGATGTGAATATCCTTGCACAACGTATTTTCTTTGTTATTCAAATTACTGTTCATGATCTTTTTAGCGCATCCATCCTTGTGCATGAGGGGGGTGTACCCTTTTTTCTTTTCTCGTTAACAGCAAGATGATTTCTATGTGCAATAGAAAAAGAAAAGTTGTCTCTTTTTTATAACTAACAGATTGTCTTGCTAATAGCATAGTAATGCTTTGGGAACATGCTAACCCCAAAAGCAGTATCTGATTTTTTTTTTATTATTTGATATTATCAGTATTGTGGATTAGTTATTTTATTGTTTCATTTAGTCAGGGGAACTAGTGGCCTTCAGAAGAAGTAATTTTTAGCTTAACTGAGTATATCCTAAATCTGTATTTCTGAAGAAAAATAGTATTCATGCAGGCTGATTGAAAATGGTTATTTAGGTTTGAAGAATGGTATTCTGGACCAATCAGCAATCTTACTTTCCAATTATGGCTGCCTTACCTGCATTAACTGCAAGGTAACATATGTGCTTTTGTCACTTTGCTTATTAGATTCCAACTAATGAATACTGTCCACATTTTTTGAGAGACTATGATGAAATTGTTGTGTCCAATAGTCGCATTCCATGTTGATGATTTTCACAGTTTGCTGCTCAATGATGCCAATGTGGCTATGATTGAATATGGTTACTAGAAATGAAAATGATGCAATTAAATGGATAACGTGCTAGTTTAAATTGTGAAAATTTATTCAGTGAACCTCTTATAAGTCAATGCAACCACTCAGTGCATGGGAATGATTGAAATGTTAAATTGGTTTGACAAATCTCATTGAGAATGGAATTTCCACAATTACTGAAAACCCTCTGCTACCATTTGAAAATAAAAATTCCTGCTATGCCAAAGAAATTGATTTTGGTTAAATGAAGGAGGGAGCTCTGTATGTCCATATCTTTGGAGAGATGAAGGTGATTTGGAAAAAGAAATTTCTATAAATTATAAACTGAAGATTATAATTAAAGGATTAGCTCTCCTTATTTTGCCTTCTTTTTCCTTTTCTTTTTTCTTTTTTTTTTGGTCCTGATGGTTCTTAGTTTGTTCCTTTTTATGTCATTTATTTCTATTTGCCCATCACTGGTCATTAAAATCATTTAGAGGCTAGTTATGCGCTTCTATAAAGTATCTGAAGTTGATGCTGCCTCAAGCTCTTCAATGACACATGTATTCTCAGGGTTACATTCTATATCTCTGTATTAAACCTTAGCCAAATTTGGTCAAAAGTTTTAATTTGGGACTTCCTATTTTGCTTATGCAGACCAAAGATTACACGCTCATAAAACACCCACAATGGCATGGAGGTCAAGAAATTAAGAGATCTAAGCCATTCAAAATATTACTGGCGTTTTCTGGCCTGAAGCATGCTTTGACCAGCAAACCAGGATATAATTCCAGAGTTGCAGAATGCCGAGAAGCTGCAAGAATTCTCCTATCGTAAGATATTTCTCTCTTAGTAGCTAGAAATGTGAATCCCGTGCAACAATACCATATCTTTCCATAAATACAGAGGTTGGTATTCGCCCCCATTTTTCTTGTTTCCAAATCACTGTAGGTGCAGTTTCCATCGTGGTTATCAAAATTGGTAATCATAATTGCAGTTTATTTGATGCCAATTTGGTCTTTCTTATGTACTTGTTTCTTATTGAAATCTGGTAAGTTATGTAAATCCCATTACAATAGACAAGAAGAAAGTCAATTTTCCTTTGCTGTCCTTCAGTAGTATTCATGGCATTTTGGACGCCTATAATAAGCTTTTTAATATGCGGAAAGTTTATATAGAGCCGAGGCTCTAAACAATCAAATTGGAGCCTACCTCAAAAATTTCACTAGAAGGGGTTATTTTTGTGCCCAAATATCCTCAAATTGATCATCTCGACATCAAAATGCATAGCTATGAAAAAAAATAGATTTCAAGTTTTGGAAATAGGGTAGTTTGTAATGCATTTTTGGACGGTCAATTTTCAAGATTTTCAAGTTTTCATAGATCTATCGATCTACACTATTTTCGAAGTTCTAAACTTTATAAATAAAGATGACAATATATTCTAAGGCTATCACAAAGATTTTCATTATTGAAACCACATTTCTCGACACTATTTGAAGGTAGGCTCTAATTTGATGGTTTAGAGCCTGGGCTCTATACAAACTGCATTTACTTAAAGCATGGCATGCAGCAATTTTTGGGACTTTTCATATTGGGTTTGTCTAAATCAATAATTCATTTCCCAAGAATTTAAGGAAAGAAAACAAACCATATCAGTATCATTTGTTGCTGTGTAACACTGCACGTTTGTATTTCTAGTGACATCAATAATTCATTTCCCAAGAATTTAAGGAAAGAAAACAAATCATATCAGTATCATTTGTCTGCTGTGTAACACTGCGCATTTGCATTTCTAGTGACAAGGGAAATGTATGCAAAAAATAAAATTACTTTTTCTGTGAACAAATGTATCAAGGATATTCAAGCAATGAATTTAAAAATGTGATTCTCCGCAACCAAGTCTACAACTCTATGGTTATTGAATGAAAGTTGAGCATCTTGGACCGTGGGTTGGTAAGATTATTGATTCAAAATATAGACTTTACTGTACCTCCTAATCCTATACCCCAAGAATGAGCTAATGTTCAACAACATCAGAGTACAAATTCAATCACTTATAGGATTCTATTATTTGTTGTATTTGAGCATGTTCCTTGTGCATGTCCTGTATGTATGTTCTTTGTTGAGGATTCATCTATTGGAGTATATATATTCAATTAATTAGAATACTTAACCCTCGCATTATTAACTTCACTATAAACCGTTCTTTTGCATTCTTACAGTTCATCTGGAAATGGAAGTCTTGAGCCTCTTCTTTGCAATGGTAGATAATTTTAGTAATATCTAATTGTTGATATGATTTTGTCATAGGCATGCTCTGGACAATTATACTAATAACCTTTTTCTCTTGTAAACAGTTCTACCAGATGTATATGAGGCTTACAAGGTAAGCTTAACTTAAAGGATAGCATCTTCTCATTTACCTTTTCACTTCTTTCTGTTGAATGGTAAATAATGATTCTTGTTTTGCTAGTGTGTGGTCTTTGTTGTATACTGAAGAAAGGTTGATTTGATGATCCTACTTAGTGCTCTAACAGTGTTTCTTGACATTTTAATAGAAACTCAAAATGTATTGAGAATATATTTGAAGTTATTCTAAGCAATAAAATGAAGACTTTAGACTTCGATTTATTCTTGCTAAATCTTTGGCTTTTATTATTTTATTGAATTATGAAAAAAAGGAAAAACTCCAATAAGCAATCAGCTTTTACACAGACATATCAATGACTTTCCCTGTTTTCTTAATGCAGGGTGAATTAGAAGCTAATCTTGCTAGGAGAGCAGAGCACTATTTTTCTGAAAATAATCGGGTGCTCGAAGGTTCATTCTCTTTCTTATGATATGATATTATTTTGATAATTATTCCAATCCATCTCTGTCTAATTATCTTCATGGTTTGAGTGTGTACTTACGATTGTCCTACTTACCACTAAACTCATTTGGTTGGTCTTTCAAAACTGAATTTCAGGGCTTAAAGCATGGGGTTCGGGCAATTTAGAAGATTTTGGGAAGCTGATTTCTTCCTCGGGTCTAAGCTCCATCAAGAACTATGAGTGTGGTGCGTTGTTTTACGTATCTTTATGAGATGACAAAGTTATTCCATAGTAATTGGGAAGAGGAGATTCTTAGAGTAATGTCCTATAACCTGATTATTATGCATCTAATAATCTTTTAATGTGCTATATAACTTAATTTAAACTGCTACCTATGAAAAGAGATCCTTTCTTTGCCTAACATACCATTCATGAGTGTCACATTCTTCTTGTTAGAATTCGTGGGAGTATACATGCACGGACATTGAATGGAGAATCGAGAGAGAAGAGAGAATACAACATTTACGACATTTACATTGAATGGAGAATGGAGAAAGAAGAAGATTGAATGAAGAATGGAGAGAGAAGAAGAGAAAACACAACATTTGCGTGGTTCAGGTCGAAGCCTTACGTCCACGGATCCAAAGCCCAACGGGCTACATCTTCACTATTTTGGATGAATATTTACATCAATCAGTACCTCTACATATAGAGAACAATCACACAATTACAGGAGATAAATATGGTATGATTCTTGGAGATAGAGGTAAATAGTAGGAGGCCTTATCACCAAACTGACTTGATGACCAAGTAACTTTGACTTGGTCTCTTCTTATCTTCTAGATACCTAATCTTATCAAGAGATATATAACTATACATCCATAATGATGTATATCAATATGACCCGAGATATCTATATCCTAACACTCCCCCTCAAACTCAAGATGCTTTGTCACAAAACAATTGGAGTTTGAACAATACTAAGTTGCCAAAAACGAGCAATGATCTTTAGATTGCTTGAACAACAAGCACAAAAAAGCGACGGCATACCTCAGGAACAGACCTTAGAAACATCCAGGATCGAGTAACGAAAAACTCGATCAATAACAGATAAACAGGCTTTCAGAATTTCCAAGATCGAGAAACAAAAAACTCGATCAATAGACAAGATCGAATAACAGAAAGAAATTCGATCTTCTCACAGGATGGAGCAATGAAAAACTCCATCATCCTAGAGGATTGAGTAACGAAAAACTCAATTATTAAACATAGGCATTCGGAGCAGAAAAGATCGTGTGAACTCGATCATCACGCAGGATCGAGTAAACTCGATCATCACACAAGATGGAGTAACGAAAAACTCCATCATCCAATAGGATTGAGTAATGAAAAACTCAATCATCAAACATGATCAAGTAACAAAAAACTTGATCATCAACTAGGATCGAAAGATTCGATCATTGAACAAGATGCACTTGAAACTCTCTCTCTTCCAAATTCCTCTCTTTTTCCTCCTCAGCTTCAAGCCTAAATTGCTCCCGTCTTTGTCGCTCTCTCTCCCTCTCTGCTTCGCGCTCCTCGTGCCTAGCCTCTCGCTCTTTTAATTATGCAAATTGGTTTGCTAAATAAACCCAGAACCTATTACTTCTCTTCTTTTTCCCCTGCCTTGATTCCATTGGCTCCACTTCTTCATAATCAAAACCTTCTCTATCATCCTTTACAAAATTCTCCTCTCTCTTATCTCCCTCATACTCAAATTCCAATCCTAAACTCAACAAACCATTCCCATTCCCATTCTCATCGATGAGAACCAAGGATTCATTTGAGGCCACTAAAATATCTTACAGAGACGTGAAATGTGTTTGTTGATGATCACCAATGTCTGCCAAAACACCATCGAACAATGGAAGCTTTGGCCTATTTTTGCCAGGCAAGAACATACCAGCCTTTGACATCAAAGAAGCCAATCCCGAAGTCTTCATGGTTGCAATTTACCCTCTAGTATTTGGCCTCGAGATCACCACCACCCTTGTTCTCTTCTCAACCTTTATATCTATTGGCATTATCTCGAATTCTTCATTGCTATCTTTGGACTTGAGAAGCAAGGGGTGCCTGATACCTTCTATATCCACAATCAAATTCTGCTTTTTAAAGGTTTCTATTCCTTCATTCCCATGAACTCTGATAAACTTGGGGAGATTTCTGCTAAAAACTCTAATAAGTAGCACCAGAGCCACTGGTATCAAGAATTATGGCCCTAGGCAACAAAGACCTATGTGTTGTCCTAATCCCAATGCACATTCTAGATCGACGCCTGGTTAGATCGACGCCTGGTTACTAATGGTGTATCGATGCTACCTGCTTGAGAAACGCTGATTGAGATTTGTTCCAATAGATTTTTTAGATGTTCCATGTTCTTCTTCCTCTCGAACCTATTCAAAGACCTATCTGATGAAATCTCCATTAACTGATTCACGACCCTCTTCGCTGATCGAAGAGTTTGGCTCACTGTGCATAACTGTTGAATTGTGCATAGCTTTTCCTGACTTCGTAGACCTGAGGCAGAAGCAGTTTTAGCATTCTGTTTGCTCCCTGAAATCACCTTTATGTCACTAGCGAAGAGAGTCTTGAGTATGGTGCATAAGGTTAACCTCAGAAGCAATGGGCCTGAACTTCTTCTCTCTAGTTTTCATCCTGCCTATTCCATTCGCCATCATTTCCTTCGGTTTTTTTTTGTTTTTTTTTTTTTGGGGAATGAATTCGAGCCAATAATAGAGGCATAGTTTTCTGAACTCACCACAGCTGTTAGACAGAGAGTCACAATCAGATTGAGGCTTCACCGATAAGAAAAACTAGAAACAAAAGACGAAATACCAAATCATGAACCCCGATCAGAGAAACTGAAAACAAAGGCTCGATGCTTGAGAGACGAAATATCAAATCGGCTCGATGCTTGAGAGACGAAATATCAAATCATGAACCTTGCTCTGATATCATGTTAGAATTCGTGGGAGCATACATGCACAGACATTGAATGGAGAATGGAGAGAGAACACAACATTATATTGAATGGAGAATGGAGAGAGAAGAAGATTGAATGGAAAATGGAGAGAGAAGAGAGAACACAACATTTATGTGGTTCAGGCCGAAGCCTTATGTCTACGGATCCAAAGCCCAATGGGCTACATCTTCACTATTTTGGATGAATGTTTACATCAATCAGTACCTCTATATATAGAGGACAATCACACAATTACAAGAGATAAATATGATATGATTATTGGAGACAGAGGTAAATAGTAGGATGTCTTTATCACCAAACTAACTTGATGACTAAGTAACTTTGACTTGATCTCTTCTTATCTTCTAGATACCTAATCTTATGACGAGATATATACCCATACATCCATAATGATGTATATCAATATGAATTCGAGATATCCATATCCTAATACTTCTGGTGCTAGTTTCTTGTCATGTAATTCAGTTAATAAACATGGTTTCAGCTTGACTATCTATTGTTTGTCTTTTAATTTTTCCTTGTTAAAATAACCGTGGTCTATAAGCATTTTGTCTTAAACTTTTTTTTTTAACTTTTTTCTTTTCTCTGTGAAAAAATAGGATGTGAGCCTTTGATACAATTATATAAGATACTTCTTAGAGCACCGGGTGTATTTGGGGCTCGATTTAGTGGTGCTGGTTTCCGAGGATGCTGCCTTGCTTTTGTTGCCCCAGAATTAGCAGCCGAAGCTGCATCATATGTGAGGAAAGAATATGAGAAGGTTCAACCTCAATTGGCCTCACAGCTCAATGGGGATGCAGCTGTTTTGTTTTGTGAGGCATGGGGGAGTGCTCACGTTGTTTAATTAAAATTTGTGACTTATATTTCGTTCTTCACCTTCATTTGTTATTGTTGTATTCATTCTTTCCCATGAAAAATAAGTTCTATTGATCAAAAAATAAAAGTGCTTGGAATTTTTACATGATAGAATTTTTGTTTTCTTTTTTATATAATTGAATGAGTTCTGTCAGTTTTCAAAGAGAAGTAGAGAACTATATAATGTGGACCCTCGTGTGGTTGGTTTTTTGGTGCAATTCACACGCCAATAACATGCTACTGTGTTGGACACTTTAAAGCTTTGCCACTTCTAGTGAACCTTTCTTGGAAAATCTCACTTTTTTTTTTTTTTGGTAATTTAGTGGGGACTCCCCTACCCGTTTTTCAATTAGTTAGAGGTTTTTATTGCGAAAATCTCTTCTCTTTTTTTTTGGTAATTCAGTGGGGATGCCCCTACCCTTTTTTTAATTAGTTAGTGGTTTTTGAAACTGGCATCGGGAAAAATCTCACTTATCAAAGAAAGGATGTGGTTTCTATGTGGGCATTGCCCGCATGAAAGAACGAAGGTAAAAGTAATTCGACGTGCTATTTTATCTCAATTATATATAAATTCGTTGTCCCTAAAATACTAATAATTTTAGGGGGTTGATATTTTGGACACCTCCTCGAGATTTGATTTGGGAGGTAGTCTCTAGATATCACATCGACGAGGGATTGCTTTCTAGTGTGCGAACAACTAGTGGAGAGATGAGTGAGTTTTCAGTGATAATATGTTTACATCAGAGGTCAATATAGAGCTCATACCTTTTTGTCTTGATTATGGACGACATACGTAGGCACTTACAATATGAGCATCATGGTGTATGTTGTTTGTGGTTGACAGTTTTGTTCGATGAGACCCAAAATAGTGTCAACACAAAGTTAGATCTTTTGAGGGATGCTCTAGAATCCAGAGGTTTTAAACATTAGCCGGATTAAGATAGAGTATATGGAATGTAAATTTAGTAATAATAGGAGTAGAGACGAGGAAATAATTAAGATTGATGGCCAAAAATATAAAACAGAATGCACTTTTGATGTCTTGGGTGTACAATTTAGAAATGTAGAGAGATAGAGGAAGGTGTTGCATATAGAATTAGAGTTGGTTAGACGAAGTGGAGATGTGTAATCGGAGTTTTATGTGATCCTACATATCAATGGAATTGAAGGGCAAGTGTTATAGCACAACTGTGAGACTAGATTTGTTTCAATAACAAGAAACAACATATCCATAGCTGAGATGAGGATATTAAGATAGATGAGTGGCAAGACAAAAAGTGATAGAGTTTGAAATAAATATATTCAGGAGAATTTCAGTGCAACACTAATAGCCAATAAGATGAGAGAAATTAGACTTAGGTGTGCTGGTTATAAGCATTATAGATCTAGTGCAATACCTATTAGAAGGTGCGAGTTAGTTCAAGTGGAAGGCTTAAAAAAGACAAGGGGTACACCTAAAAGGATATGGTTGGAAGTAGTGAGAAAAAATATAGGGATTTGTAGTCTCACTGATGACATGACCCTTAATAGAGTAGAATGGCTAGGGGTGGCAACATATCGGGTATGGGATGGGTTCAGCTAGACCTGGATCCAGACCCGAATCTAAGTTTTGGACCAAGACTCAACTTGTCGGGTTCAGAAGTTTTACCATCATATACCAATATTATTGGCAACAAGGTCACAATCACTAACCATTAAATTTCAAGTTGTCTGATTTGTCGTTTAATAGCTAAAGATGACTACTAGTTCTTATTGTATATGATCCTTAATACACCAAAACGAATAGGACTTGCAATATTTTATCCCCAATAATTTACGGGTATGGGTTGGGTTGAACTTGACCAGGATCCGAATAGTCTTTGGGTCCAGGTTTTGGACCCGGACCCGACCCGTTGGGTCCAAATGTTGGACTCATATACGGACCCGTATCGGGTATACTCGGCGAATCTTGGGTCAGATTCGGGTTCATCGCTACCCTTAAGAAAGGCGGACCAAGATTCATTTATATGCGTTATCCTGACTTAGTAGATCCAAGTTTGACCCACACCTGCCCCATCTCCATATATATATATATACAAAACGCCTATACGTGAAGTTCTACAGTACTTCACCTATGGCTTTGTCATCGTTCAAAGTTTATCACACGGTCACAGACATCTGATATTGTTTAAATTTTAATATGTTTTTTACAAATCATAATGATCTGAAATTTTATTGGTGTGTGCGCCTTAGTGAGATGCACATGAATAAAATATAAAACAAATAATTTGAATGATAAAAATTATGCAAAATACCCCTATAACGTTTAAGGGGTAATTTCATTATTTTAATATATGACTATTGTTTTAATACTTTATTTTGGTGCGACGTGGTCATATGTACATATGCCCCAAATTTTAGATAAATTTGATTGTAAAAATTCAAATACTACTGGACAACTGTGGCCGTATGATGAACTTTGGACGGTGATGAGGTGTAGGTGAAGTACTGTAGAACTTCACCTATAGGTGTTTTGTAGATGCTTCCATATATATATATATACACACGAAATTGTGGGTCATAAAAATACCACAAACATGGTTTTCTAGAAGTGTGGTTGCATTATACTATGATACACTCATTGCATGAGACTCTATATATATATCTGGAGAGTATGAGGTTAGCCTAGCTAACATCTACAATATAATCTCAACATTTCAAATTGAATTTGGGCCGATCTTACAATCACAACATCATTTTATTTAATATGTTTTCTACACTTCTAAATAACATTAAATTTTAGGCATCGATTGTTCTCATCAACGCTCACCAATCCAAACAATGACACTGATTTGAGAGTCAGTAATGGTGTGGTGGTCTTGGAAACAAAAATTGAAGGATATTTGAAGCTCAATTCCTTGAGGCTTTTGGAAAATGTTGTTTTGTGTTATTACTCTGTGATCCATATATTTGGAATTTCTCTGATTGCTATGTATCTTAGCCTTCCTTCTCATGCAAAGCATCTACTAAAGAGTAGGGGGATCCAGATGCTTACTTTCTCAGCCTTTCTCACAGTTTCTTCCTTTACTAACTGTGCCTTTGTTCCCACAAATGAGAATATGATAGCTTTCAAAAAGGACACCCCCTCTTCTCTTGTTAATTATCCCTCGACTTCTACTGGGAAACACTCTCTTCCCTTCTTGTTTGATGCTTGTTATCTCCTTTCTGAGAAGGTTGACATGCGAGAGGAGTTCGGATATCTTGTTGAGAATTACCAGGTGATCGGCTTCGACCATTTATTCTAATTCGAAGAATCGGTGTATCTTTTTCTCACTGTTCCTGGCTTCATACTGGTGCAGTTTGTAGTGTTTTGCTGGTTACAGTGGAACTCGGAGGCTTTCAGTGAGTTTGGCAATGGTGAGAAAGTGGATGCAGGGTTGTTTCTCTCTGTCAATTTGAGGTATTCGGGTGAATCCGTGGTGGATTTGTCTCTCCTAAAGCCCGCCTTGCAGGTGCTCTAGTGCTTGATGATGTGAGTAAACAGTCTCTCTCTCTCTTGGAATCCGTAGTCGATTTCTTGAGATATATACCAGCACAATTGCCTTCGATCCTGCCGCTACTTGCAAACAGTTAATAACTAATGGCTCGAGGAAGAAAGTTTTCATCATGGAAACCAGCCAAAGCATGCATGCAAATAAGGGTGTGGTTTGTATAAGGTTGCAACTTCAAACAATCAAATTTCATGATTATTAGGATGGTTTAAGAATCTATTTTCATCTCTAGTTATAAAACTTTAAACTTCAAAATTAGTTTAAATCAAGTAGATCTATAAATACTTAAAAATCTTGAATATGGACGGTCTAGATAATGTGTTGCAAGATACACTATTTTTAGGACTTGAAATCTTTTTTTCTTTTCATATTCATTCACCTCGATGTCGAGATAATCAATTAGAGGGTTTTCCAACATCAAAACAACCTTTTATGATGGATTTTAGAGGTGCACCTTAATTCTACATTAGAAGGTTGCAACCTTATATGAACTTTTTTCATATTATAAATAAATAGATAAAAGGTGTGGTTTGTATAAGACCGAGGCCCTAGACAATCAAAGTAAGACGTACCTTCAAATAGTGTCAAAAGATGTTGTTTTAGTATTGAAAATCTTTGTGACGGCCTGAAAATTTATTTTCTTCTCTGATTCTAAAATTTAAAGCTTGAAAAATATTGTAATATTTATGAATGATTGAAAATTTTGAAAATTAGCGGTTTAGAAATTACGTTACAAGATGCACTATTTTCAGTATTTGAAAGCTATTTTTCTCATGTCCATACATCTTGAGGTCGAGATGATCAATTTGAGAATTTTTGAGCATCAAAACAACCTCTTCTTGTGAGTTTTTGAGGTACGGCTTAATTAGATTGTATAGGGCTTCACCCTTATATAAATTTTTCCATAGATAGAGGCAGTTATTATAGTTAATCGCCTCTATAACAAAGTTTCATTAGTAGCAATCAGTTTGTGAGGACACACAGGCACACACACATGCACACTCACGCAGAGTTCATGTTAGCAAATCCCTAGATCGATATCTTCTGTAAAGTTAATCCAAAGAAATTATCCAAGCTGATATCAAATGGTTGCAGATATACTTTAATACAACCAGTATATAGTTATATTTTGATACAAATATTTTATACTACCGAATACTTATGGTACAAGAATGTCTCAATCATTCAAGCCGTCACAAGTAAAATATGACCAACCGTAAGATCTCACATTTAAATGCTAAGAGTGATTGCGAACTTCTTGTGCTAACGTTAAACGGTCTCATTCTCCACTTTTCATTGAATATAACCCATCACTGCCATGCGTTGTCGAGTAAATTTTCTTTTGTACCCATTTACACACAGGTACCTTCATCCCTAGACATGCTTCCCAAGGAGAGTCCACAAGAGATCAGAAAACCAACAAGAAAAGGGAAGAAAAGTAGAAAATCTGATAAAAAAAAGTCCTATTTTCACAGCCTACTAATATGGTGGATTTTGTGATCATAATATGCATAACAGAGCAGAAGCCGTGATTAGAGGACCCTCTCAACTTTAATGTTTTTTACTTTGTTTTTGAAGTCTTAAGGTAAGGTGTTGTTTCTCTAATTTTTTATTCATTTTGGTTTTTTGAATTTTTATTTTGGGTAGTTTAGCAGTAGGAATCGAACTTCAGATGTAGCCCAAGCCCGATTCCTGCATTTTTTTGAAATAAGTTAACTACTACATTGATTTTAAGCCTGGACTAAACGCCTTCTGGAAAAAAAGAAAAATAAATAAATAAAGACCAAGTATACCTAAATAAGTTGTAAAAGGACTATGGGACTATTAGTTATTGGGACTCTTTAGATTAGGAGAGATTTTTTGGGCACAATGGTCTTTTTTAGCTGGGTAGTTATAACAAGGAACTTTAGATCTACAAGTTCTGTTTATTTTATTTTTTCTGTTGAGGTGTAGTTTTCCTTGTCAGCAGAGACAAGTACCAGTATGCATTAGTGCCAAGAGTGTCTAGTATTTCAGTCTAAGAAGCCGATATGTGTTAGAAATGACCATAAAGTTATTATTTATGAGTAAAGTTTATACCCCAAGTATATATGATACACTTTTCCTTTTAGCATAATAGAATTTTCCTTTATAAGACAAAATAATTGGATGGGAGGGAGGTAGATTAGAAAATGGTTATATTTTTAATATTCAAATCCTAAAGCAAGCACCTCTTATTCTTATATTTTTAATATCCAAATCTTAAAGCGAGCACCTCTTATTCCTATATTTTAATATTCAAATGTATACTAAGTGTCGACATGTGTCAAAGTATCAATACATCTATTTTTTTTTGTCCTCTTGGTTGGCCTTTTAAGCAACAATTTTACGTCCACAAGGCACAAAGCATGCTTTGCACCAAAAAAAGAAGAAACTCTTTCAAGAAATGGAGAATTTACCAGAGTCTTTCCATTATGGAAATCCTTGCCTTTCAATCAGCTTTTATAGATGGAGTACACTTAGGTTTGAATAACCAATGAGATATTATTTGTTATGACAAATCAAGGGGTATTCTTGTCATTATATACTCAAGTTTTTAAGGGGAAACTTGATTTTTTTTGGAATTTATGCCTGCAGTACCTATGGAAATGTTGGATTCTCAATGGGTTATTGTTGCCAAAAATTACATAAGCTCTCCAACGAGTCCTGCAAAAATGTGTCCTATAGCTTCTTTGGTAAATGGAGTAAGAAGGGCAAATTGGTCATCATTTTTGTCATGTTTTATAGAAAGCTCGAGAAATTTACAGTGAAAGAAGGAAAAACTTGGTTGACTCTCTAACAGTAGTACTAACCCTCAATTTCTGCAATTTTTATTTCTTTTCTACCAAACAAGCAGAAAGGGAAAATGTGAGAACTGTATATATTGTGCTCAGTGAATGGATAATATATAAGGATTGTAGTTTCATTGAAAATGCTAATAATCTACATTTCGCATTTTATTGAGGAAATTCGTACCATATATGATCAGTGCATGGTACATAATAATCCATGATAGGAAATGGATGGTGATGACCCGTGTACAATCTACAATACACCAGTGCTGCAGAGTATACTAATCCTATTGCCATTACAAATTGTGATATCAGTATTAGTAATTAATGGAAATGGCAGCTAATGGGATGAAAAGGTACACAAATGTCAGTATAAGTTTACTGTAATCCTCATGACCACAAGGAGTATGTGGTCCTGAGGGCCACCACCATCCAATCAATGGGATGAATGGTGATGGAAGAAGATTTGGATTTATCACAGCAGGACAGCTTTGATGGTGGATACCACTCTCCATCACCATCTGAACCATTGAGTGGATGCTGGAGATCCTCATTACCACATGCCCCATGGTCATGAGCATTTCAGTATCCTTATCCTGTACAATATGGCTCATAATTGTCATATCGGCAATAATAATGGACTTTGCCATGTGAAGAAAGATTTGGGATCACTTGCAAAAATGAATTTGCATAAGCCTCAAGTATATATTTCAGTAAAATAACAGCCAGATATGGTCAAGCAACAAAACATCGGTGCGGTTTGTATAAGGCCGAGGCTCTAAACAATCAAAATAAAGCGCACCTTCAAATAGTGCCAAGAAATGGTTTCAATACTGGAAATCTTTGTGATGGCCTTAAAATATATTTTCATCTATAATTATAAAATTTAAAGTTCTAAAAACATTGTAGATCAAGCTGATCTATAAAAACTTGAAGATATTGAGAATTGACGGTCCAAAAATGTATTACAAGATGCACTATTTCCAAAACTGCAAATCTACTTTTTTCCTCATGTCCATGCATCATGAGGTGGAGATGATCAATTTGATGATATTTGTACCTTATTTAGGTTGCTCATAAGTGCAAGCAATACCATTTGTTGATAATCCGTGCTTAATGCTTAGTGAATTTTCCAATGATGAGCAACTGTATCTAGCCATGCTCCTAATTTTAGTGTTTTTTTTTATCTTGAAGGCAAATACTCTTTTAATATTCTTATATGGTCAGGTATTTCATATTGTGAGTGTTTTTGAATGGAGAACTGTCAAATTCTGCTCATTAATATATTAGTCTATGTTCAATGAATTGTATCTATACCAAACTCATCTAGCCAAAAGAAGCAGTGTTCTGCAACCAAACTAATGCAATAATTTCGTTACAAGAACATTGGGTACCATCCAAACATGGTCTTAGAGGGGCACAAGCCCATCTCTCTCCCCTGAAGGAGAAATCAAAAGAAGAAAATCAAGCAAAATAGTAAGAAATGAAGAGGAGGTCAACATCTTTATCCATCCCTCTCACACAATCCTGCACTCCAAGCCCCCCACCTCATCCTCCACCTTTCTAGCCACCTCACTCTTTGGAACTTCATATATAATGTCAAGGTTATAGAGAATTGGCACAATGGAGATAGAGAAGAGGAAAACCAAGACTGGTCCAAAGATCCACAGCAATAAGGGCATTGCAGCATAGAAAAGCCTGTTTCCCACTGTGTTGAGGATTGATCCCTTCTCTAGCAGCTCACAAACATAGTCAGGTGTGACCACTGGGCATTGCACAGGAAGGTTTATGAGGAAGTTGACTTGGTTGATGAACCTGATGGATAAGGAGTAGCACAGGAAGGCGAAGAGGAAGGCGAGGAGGAGGGAGACATATTTGAGGGCCACCATGAACTCCCCTTGACCTCCATAAATGGAGTCATTTAGGGCCTTCTTGACGCTATAAGTGCTGCTGATCACGGCCGCCAACCCTGAACATAGGAGGATCGAGGTGGTGGCCATCAGGGTCGCGCCCATAATCGCGTTACGCAAGGTTTGGACGGCCAAGATGTTCTTTTTATCATTGTCCTGCACGATAAAAGGAAGAGCTTAGTTAAGGAAATTACTATGTGAAAATGAGCATGTTCATGGCATCTAATCCCAAGTTATTCGAAAACAAGTAGCTTATTATCCTGGCGAAAATGTGTTTGGCATTAAAATAGGCACATTATTACTTTTTTTTTTTTTGGATAACTCAGTGGGGAAGACATGCCCCTACCTGTAATAGATTGGGGAGTTACATTTTGAAAGTGTTAATTGGGGGTGCTAGTGGTAGGAATGGATACCACGATGTGATAACTAAGTGTAGGGATTCTTAAAGTGGTAAGTCAGTGGAGATTTGAGCCCTACCCTTAGGTGAGAATGGAGTCGAGACTCGAGAGTTCGTCATGGGACTCGACAATACTACAGGCAAGGCCTCAGGCCATTCTAAAAAAGGAGTAAAGTTATGCAACTTGTATAACTATACTACTTTGAAGGCACAAAGCAATTAGGGTACATTTGTTTCAGCAAAAATCTCTCTTGGGGACCATCCCACTTTTTAATGTTTGTTTCTTGGGAAAACGGTGGCTAAACAAAATGCAAAAGTGAAATGTTGCTATATAAAATAGTGTGCGGCAAAGTGGCTTCATAGCTCTCGAGCTTTGAAGCCAATTACTTGGAATCAGGCAAATGTCTCTCTTGGAAAACGATTTTCGCCTAAACAAACGCAACCTTGGAGTGTATCATCCACTCTATGGAATTGGCCAAAAGAAGATATGCTGCCATTAGAGCATATCATACATTCCCGCTCTTGGATAAAACCACATCTAAGAGTAAATATCGGGACCCAAACATTTAGGGGTGTAAGCTGCTCACCAAGCTCAGAAGAAAAAAGAAAAAAAACAAAAACAGAACAAGGAAGTCCTAAGATTGAACAATGGCCTAACTTTGAGTCAAATCCAATCGTCTGAAAATGCAATATTCTTTCTTTTTGTTTATACAATGAGACCATTGACCTTTTGTATAGGTGGTCACAATTAATCTTATCCATTGCCAGTGAAATTGGTAGCTATATTTATTCCATTGACGAGGCTCAATATTCAAAATTTTTTTTCGAACTTTGTAACACACCCAACTTACTAGATTTCACATCAAATAGTTATTAGTAATTGTGACCTCCTTGTACCAAAAATAAATGGTCTCATTATATACAATCTCATGTTAAATTGAGAAAATCCTCTCACTTGAATGAGTAATTGTAGAGTATATTCGCCCAAGAATACACTATACAAGCTGTGAAATTGAATCTAGATTCTAGATTTTCTAGGCTTGGGATGTCTCCTTGATTGGGGACCCTGCCTCTTGATCACAGCCCAAAGTCCAAGTTTCAAAACCAAGCTCACCAACCCTTCCAATGTAATTTGTCTCCTTCACCATCAATAAAGATGACCCACAAATACCATGGACTAGTGATCCATGAGTGTATTTGTGTGTGGATTCCACATATTCAGTGGAACCCACCAATATGCTTGAGTTTAATGTTGGTGTTGGCTCTAGAAATGACCTGCAAATGTTGATGGCTTTTAAGGTTCCCTTTCTTTTTTTTTTGTTTGTTATCCTTTCTTCATTCTTTATAGCGAAAAGATTATATATATGCTCCCACTCGAGCATATTATCCATTCACTCCCTTAAGTAAAATTTATCGTGAAGTATTGTCAAGACATACAATTTTTGGGGATATAACCTCCTCGACCGAGCCTCTATGCACAAGAAAATAGATACAAAGTTCATATACGGGCCACGAAGAAAATAATGCCCTATGCATAAATAGAGATCATGCAATTTTTAGACCGTCAATTAAGTGTTTAAAAACTCAAATTCAATTCTATTGTTTTTTAAAATACTCATCTAATGATTTTTAAAGTAGATTTCAAAGTTTCATGCTAGAACAATCCCCCAAGTAGGTCTTTTGCCTGAGGGAGTAATCATACAGTATGCTTCCGTGGGAGTATGCTATACGTCCCCTTCTTTATGCATTGGCTGAGCAAGCATGGAATGCAATACAAGGGTTGTGCTAGTATTTTTGACAAAGCTATTTTCTTTGGGTAACGTTCCAAGACACAATTTCAAAGCCCTTATTACACTTTCGAAGCCCTTTTGAATTTTTTTTGTTTTTTTTGTTTTTGGTTATATATAATTTTTTTCTGTCCTTTTCAAATTCTTTCAAAATGGAAAACATCAATGAAGATGCATGCAATGCACTTATTACATAGTAGTACCCACTAATGTGCATAGTAGCATTAGACTGCCCATTGAATAAAAGAGGGCCCATTTTTTGTCATTTTCATGTCAATGAGATCCTTTGCTTTCTCCCACTAAATATGCTCACAATTCTAGCTCACCTCACTAACCTTAACCCAAAAAAAGAGTGGTACATGTATCATAGTATACAATCCCCATAATCTATCTAATGGAATTAAATTTCGGTAGAATTTGGTACATATAATTGAAAACTACATTATTCAAAAGCCAAACTTTTGGAGAAATCCAAAACATATACGAAATTTGGCGCAAGAGTAGCGCAAAGTCGATTTGTTCAAGTACTGTTCAAAGCTGAACCTTGCTGTTGGGTGAAAAAGACGCTTACAGTTTTTACAGGAAAAAATCTTTATACTTGGAGGGATAAATCTCTATATTTGTATCCCCTGAGGCATAAAACATCCATGGATGTTAAGTGGTGGTTCCTTTGAAAAAGATAAAAATCAGTGGTCCATGACGGTTTGCAAAACCGTTATGGACCTACGGGAGCCGTGACAGTCTCCATATATTTTTTACCTCAATTTTGCATTAACAAAAATCTTATCACGGATCTGCTATACCTGTGATAGACAGCTACAAACATGCTATGTCTATGACGGTCTTTTAATCTACACCATCCGGAAAAATCAAATGGCACCAAGCTTATGGATGAAAATACTGTTCATTTTTGTCATATGTGTTTTGTAATATCTTTATATATATATATATATATATATATAAATCAAACACTATCGGACATCCGTGATTGTCAGATCAGCCCAGATTCAATTTGAACCGTTGGATTCATATGTTCATATGGGCTAATCCCAACTTTTTCCTATATATATATATTAAGATTTTGTAGTTGCTTTTAGAGTCTAAAGGAAAGGGGCAGTTAGCTTCAAACGAGAGAGAGAGCGAAAAAGATCGCAAATGTTCCAAAAAAAAAAAAAAAAAAAAAAAAAAAAAAAATATAATAGACATACACACGCACACGACAAGAGAGTGGGGTGGTAGCTCCCAGTGCAAAACATACGCAATGGAACAAACTAAGCAGCCGTTACATACACGTGGAAAGCTATACGTCTAAAGCCCACTTATGAGAGAGAGACACAGAGAACAAGGACAAACTTTGATCACATGGAGAGAAAAGGAGAGCGAGGACAAAGAGTTTGATTTCATGGGGAATTGGAATATTGATTTCCAATATTGGAGACTTTGAGAAGTAATTCTAATATTTCTCATTGAGAAAATGAAATGACAAATGGTTCTTAAATTTATGTAAAGAAATGCAAGGAACCCATAATATTATTGGGAAAATTGTGCATGGACTTGGATGAAAATTAACAGGGAAATGCCTAAGCTAAGAAACTTGGAACTTGGAACTATTAATTTGAGATTTAACTCCTAATTTACTTGTTTATAGTTAAAAAAGGTTAGGTTCCTTCAAGGTTTGAATCCCCGTGCTTCACCTCCTCACAAAAAAAAAAAAAAGTGGAGGGGGATAGAAAATTAAAGCATAAAATTTTAATTTTCCTAAAAATATAAAAAAAAATCTAACTCTTTTTGCCGATAAATTAAATAAAAACCAAAGATCCATGTGTGTGTAATAAAAACTTTTTAGTTCAAGGGTTCGGTTTTTATAAGGTTGCAACCTTAAACAATCCAATTAAGGCGTACCTGCAAATTTTATCATAACATGTAATTTTGTTGTAAAATTTTTTTAGGATTATCTTAAAAACTATTTTCATATCTGATTAGAAACTATTAAACTCCAAAAATGGTCAAAATCAAATAGATCTATAACATATGAAAATCTTGGAAATGGACAGTCTAGATAATGTGTTGCAAGATGCACTTTTTTTGGGACTAAAAAAACTTCTTTTTTTTAATATTCATACATCTCGATGTCGAGATGATCAATTAGAGGGTATTTCAACATTAAAATAGCCTTTTCGATAGATTTTTTAGGTGCATATGTGATTCTACATTTTAAGGTTGCAACCTTATATAAACTTTTCCCTTAATTAAAAAGCTAACTCCTATTTATCGATCCACAGCCCCACTAATATGCATACACAAGACAAGCAAACTATCGAAGCTTCCACTATAGTCTCTCATATAACATGACCCACCAAAACAAATAATAAACATTACTGTCAAAATCTCTTATCCTACAAAAACATTACTTTCAAAATGAAACAAGTTTGGCTATCAAAGTACTAAAGCTATATTTGCTTCAAATGTACAAAAAAAAAAAAAAAAAATTGAAATCAAGAGGAAAAAACAAGAATATTGAACATAAACAAGAACTAACTAATATGAAATTTAAAAATTTAGAAATCAATAAGATGGCAATGAGTGTAACATGGGTCAAGTTTCTTTGTATTTTATTCTTTTTTTTTTTAGTTTCTACCAGAAATTGGAGCAATGGATCATAATCATTTTTTAAAAAAACAAGATGTGTTTATTTATTTTTACCTTCATCATAGCAAGGACCCAAAGGCGACGAGCTGCTGCATTAACACCAATAATGGTTTGCATGGGTTGGGTCTTAACCTTGTAATAGAGCCATCCATGGTAAAGAACAACAAAGAAGAAGCCTGAAGGAACTAAGATCAAATCCATGTAACCCTTCTTCCACTCCATTTCTCTCTCTCTCCCCTTTGTCTTAGTCCCAATTCTTGCTCTTCTTTTCTTTCTCAACCCTTTTCTCCACCAAGCTCCCTGCACATATATATAATGGTTGATAACACTGAAAAAAACCATGGCTACCCGCAAAATGACTTAGAGGTCCCTAGGTTGGAGAAATGGCAAACACGTCCTCACCTTAGTGGAGGCTGGGATCTTAGGAATTTTCCAAGTCTTTTCTTAGGTGCGGTGATTGTGAAAGTGGCTAGTTTTTCCTTTTTCACATTTTTTTGGTGCTTAAATAGAAAAAAGAGAGTAAAGACTGAATTTAGGGTGCAGTTGGCATACAGATGCATCTGTAGCTATAGAGGTAAGGTGCACCTTTAAATTTTATCATGGTATATAATTTTGATGTAAAATGCTCTTAGGATTATCTCAAAATCTATTTTTATATCTAATTATAAAATTTTAAATTTAAAAAATGGTTAAAATCAAGTATATCTATAAACATATGAAAATCTTGAAAATGGATGGTGTAGATAATATATTGTAAAATGCACTATTTTTGAGACTTAAAATCTTTTTATTTTTTATGGTCATACATCTCGATGTCGAGATGAGTAATCAAAGGGTTTTTCAACATTAAAACTACATTTTCCGATGGATTTTTGAGGTGCATCTGTAGTTCTGCATGAGGTTGAATCCTTATATAAACTGTTTCCCTGAATTTAACCTGGTTTTTCTTTTCCACATGGAATCTATTTGGTCTATCCAGAGAGGAAAACAATGGGGCACTCTCATTTTTCGTTTATCTTGTTTATATCTCATCTATTGATTTCCTGGTTATTTGTACATTTATTTTGGACAAATATTTTGGTGTTTTGAATACCATAATGTCTTTTGCTTGTTTGGCCCTAGAACCCACCTAAACCCCAAATCTCAATTCTAAAAGACATTGTTAATTAGTGGGATCTCCCACTTATTCATCACTCTTTATTAAAAGCTAGTTTACTGCCTTTCTTTTTTGGGTAAGCTGAGGTCCCAACCTTAGACAAGTAGTGTTATAGACCAACCACAAGAGACCCGCTTAAATTTTCCTCTTAATTGGTATCTACCTGCTGTTTGCTCAAGTTGAATTGATTATACAACTAACATCTTGGATTCAAATCCCAACCAGTAAATAAATAAATAAGCAGCTCAAAATAAATGATTTAATGACCATTTCCAACACTAGTTGCCACTATAATGACCACAAAGAAAGTAACTTGCCCATTGTCAAAATTCCACATAGAAGAGACGAAGTGAGAGGGAAGGCATGCAAATAGAAGCCAAAATTTCAAAGTTTTATCCCAGTTTTCCAAATAACAAAGCTTAGTTATGTATAAAAAACTAAGTAATTTAAAATTTTGTTAAATTTATTGTAGAACTTGTTTTGAGGGTAGATAGTGGAAGTGGTAATCCGAGTAAGCAAATGGATAATAGTGGAAGGAGCATGTACAAAGTTGGCAGCCATTTGGCGTGCAACCACAAAAGTAGGGGGCGTTGGACTCCTCTTTTCTTTCCCTCGCCTTTCAAAAAGGGGTACTTGGGATCATACTGTATGCCATCTCCCTCTATCAAAAAGGGGTACTTGGGAACCTCTTTTTATATGAAATTTAGGGGTCAACATGCAAAAGAACCGGTTGGTATTTTTTTTTATAGGAAGAGTATACAATGGGACTGTTTTTTTGCAGTAAGAAATGGCCACAATTAGTCTTGACCATAGGATGTGAAATTAGATTATTGCATTAATTCTATTAACCAAGTTCAAACTTCAAAAAGAATTTTCTCGAAGTTTGTGACACAACCAAGCTCTCAGATTTCACATCAGATGGTTGTAAGTAATTGTGACTTCTTTGTATCAAAAGTGAATGGTCGTATTATATACAATCCCTTTTTTTTTAATATAAATTATTGAGATCCATAGAATAAACATACGATTATTTTCCAAAATTATGGATTTTAAGCTCTTGAACTTTCAAATCTTGCCATCCAAAAGTTGGAAAATCCTTGCTCAATCTTGGGACATTTTTTTGTCAAGTAGTGTTTTAAAAACGCGGATGGTGGGACGGATTGCCGACACCATAGATCCATGTCAGATTGTGAGACTATTGATATGAAGAAGTCTTAAAAAATTCAAAAAATAAAAAATAAAATAGGAAAACTTATGGTAGGAGATTTGGGAGGGGACCTAAAGAAACATTGGATATGCTTTAAGAAAGAAAGAATACATAAAGAGGGAATTTTAGGGGCAGGACTCAGCTGGTACTAATACCCTCGTAGAACCAGTTTGGTCCCAGCCAATTCTTGATTTGGATTGGTGGGTATTAAAATTCTGCTTTCAATACATGAATTACGCGCTTTGAATTTTTTTTGAAGTTGGCCTTTATTGATGTATTATCTTTATCATTACCATAGCCTTATCCCACTATTTAGAGCCCTAGAGATGTTACATCCCCAAAATTCAAGGCCTTGAAAATACCTTATAGCCTCGCTTTTACATGGAGGAGAACAGTATATGCTCCCGTGGGAGTACAGAATCATTTCACAATTTTATTAAGAAGAAAGAGAGGCGCAATGGGTCACGTTATCTGCATGGGCCTTTGCATGTTAATGGGAGACCGTTTCGTCCTCATTTGATGCTTATGTGTAAGCCTCAAAAACCAGTCCTGATGACGTGGCCCTGTCTGAGCCACATATGTTGAAGACTGGTGTCCAATTCTAATTTTCACACCCCCCCCAAAAAAAAACAGAAGAGGCCAAAAGTGTTCATACTTTCGCGATAGTTACTGTCGATGTACTCCCTCGGGCAAAACTATGACAACCAAAAGTAGGCCAGTTTCCATTCCCCGCATTGTTAAAAAACAAGGATTTTATTTTTTGCTAGTTTTTATTTTATTTGATGATCTATAAGGGAATCGTAGTTTAGATTTACGCAATGTAACCCTTAAAATCCGTCGATTCGCACAAAAAAAAATAAACAAATAAAAATATTAGTCTCTGCTCTCTACATGCCTCAAGAAAATGACATCCCAAAATTGCACTCCAGCATCCGATTTTTGGAGAGATAACTAGATATTCAAGAAATCAAAATCTAATTTTCTTTTTTGAAAATCATCATCCAGTGCTACTTATATAGGGATTCCAAAATTTTAAATAAAAAAAATTTTTAAATAGGTATTTAACCTTGTTGTAAAGTATGCTCCCAGGCGTGCATACTGTATGTGCTGAAAGTATGCATGATTACCATTAAATAGAAAACAATATCTAGTAATCATCATTAGATCAATGGATTGCGTGGGTTCGAGATAGAGTGGGACCCACCAATTTTTTTATTATTATGAAATTATGCACACCAATGGTGTATGATATACGTTACAAAACCGCTATTAACCTCAGTGAATGACAAAGGGCCGATGTTAAATTTATGGAGGTGAATTTCCATCATCATAAATCATATAGATACATACAATCTGTACCGTCCATCTCAGGGATGGACGTTGGATGCCCCAAGATGTCTGCGTATTGCCTTCACCAATCCGTAATAAATGAGGGTTCATTTATTCACTTATTTATATTAGTACCCTCAATTGATTTGATTTATCAACTGGAAAAAAGAAATAGTCAAATTCAATTCTTAAATTCATAAATACGAAAGAGAGTATGAAAACGAAAATCCTAAGATCAAAACAACGGTCGCTAATGGCCTCTAAATCTTTTCGACTAGAATCATGGAAGGGTTTATTGTATTAACTTACCTATTCCCAAATAGTAGGAGGGGAATATACCTTTTTTGGGATTGTATGCAGAAAGATCATTTGTTTTTTTGGACAATGAGGCCACAATTACTTTTAGTCATTAAATGCGATATCTGACAACTTGAGATTTATCATAGAAATTTAAATTTTTTTGACTGAGCTCAATCAATGACAAACCTCCTCAAACATTTGATTTTACATCCAGCTGTGTTTGTGGCCTCCTTGTATCAAAAGTATATATATATATATATATATTATTTTTATGTTTATTTTCTTTTAACCGCTATGACAATTGTCATTGATCTTGTCACGGTAATGTCCAAAATTTTTATGTTTTTTTTTCTCCCTTAGTCTGGCTCCAGACACCATTCTAATTTGAGATGGGGGATCGTTGTCATTGAATAGTTTTAAGTGACTCCCTTTCAATGATTATCTGTAGACTGTCATGGAGTAGTTTTGTAGCTTGAACCATATACAGAGTTTCTTCATCATCCAAGGTGCATATTAGCACCGATCCCGAGTAGTGCAACAATGTTCTCTGGACCGAGTCTCGAGTGATATCACCTACTAAGAATTGGGCTTGGGCTTGAGTTTGAGTGGTTAGCAGCATATGTTTAGCAGTTCTACATCTCAAGTTCGATCCATACAGATGAGCTACCCAAAAAAAAAAAAAAAGATTGGAGAGTGATATCACCTAGTCTTGCAAGTCGAAGATCGTCCGAAACTCTGAAAATTACATATACTATTTTGCAAAATGGTGTTATGTAATTAAGGATATTTTCAAAATAAGAGAAAAAAATAGGAAATATCACGATATACACCCATCCTATAACCTTCATAATTCTATGAATCTATGTAACCATAATAGATGGGCACTGGACTGCTATTCTGGATTAGTACTACTATCTTCCTTCTAGGGTTGTGTTTGCGTGCGATGGTTTTGGAGCCTCACATGTAAAGAATTTGCTGCATTAGTGGCTATTTGATAATAGCCCAAGGAAAAAAAACCTACTTTCCCATTATTCACCATGGGAGAAGCAGTAGGGCTGCACAATCACCAGCTATAGTTATAACCAATGTTTTAAAACGTTGATCGGGTTGCCGGATCGGTCAGTAGTTGACCGATTTAGATTGTTGGATCAGGCGATTCTTTGGTTTATAATCAGTTAAAAAAAGTTTAAATAATATTATTAAATTTGACAAAAATAATTTTTATCAAAATAACATAAAAGATACTATTTAATATTGGAAATAGTTTATATAAAAGCAAGGCCTTAAATAATCAAATTAAGGCGCAAAACAAAAATTTCATTAGAAAATATTGTTTTGATGCCCAAAAATCCTCAAATTGATCATCTCGGCCTCAAGATGCATAGATTGGAACAAAAAAATGATTTCAAATCTTGAAAATAGTGCATCCTGAAATGAATTTTGGCACAGTCAGTTTTTAAGATTTTCAAGTGTTATAGATCTGCTCGATTTTGAAGCTTTAAATTTTATAATTAGATATAAAAATAAATTTTCAGACCATCACAATATTTCCCCTATTCAAACAACATCTTTTGATACTATTTGAAGTTGTGCCTTACTTTGATTGTTTAGGGTGTCGACCTTTACAAACCACAATTTTTAACGCTACCCATATCGTTTTATTTAAAAAACTCATCAAAGTACATAGTGATAGAACAACTGGGAAATGGTAGAGTGTTAAATTTTAGACAAGTGTATTTTAACAAATTTTCAATGAAAAAAACTGAAATGGGTTGGAATCAACCCGTTACTTGAGTAACTCAGCATATTCTTTGACATAACTAGGTGAGTCACTTTGAACCAGGAATTGGCCTTGTTCTGGGCAAGAAATACCCAGAGTGCCACCAATTCTGATCCATATGAGTGATTCTCATCAACAATTTCAAATATTGGCTATCATACCTAGTCACATATCTATCTTTTTTGTGGTTGTTTAAAAGTTTTACCTATAGTATGCTCCAATGGGGCAAACTATATAATTCCATCAAGCATGAGAGTTACTTGGGAGTATTCTTTTATATCAAATTTTGTGTTCCATCTAATTATCTTAAAATGATTATTTTCAATAAAAAAATTGGATTATAAGGTTGCTTTCTGAAAATTGGACAGTCCTTGTTCAATCTTAAAACACTAATTTTGTTGAGGAACCTAGAAAGCCCTATTTACATTTTTTTTTTTTTTTTTCGAAGGTGGTTATTAGGTTCTAGAGGCTAAGTCTCAAAATTGGGGTCCAATAATATCTTTAACATGAGTTTTATACGTAGGAGCAACAATAATGATGCTCCCGTGGGGACCAGCAAATCTTTTCATCAAAAGTTTCTTCACTCTTGCTAAAAAAAGAGAGAAAGGTTTCTATACTTCCCCTACAACATAGAAGATCTATGCTTCCCCTACCATTCAGCCATCCAATTTTGATCGAAAGAGCCACTCATTGTTTGATCTTAGATCCGACGTCTCAAAGTATTTTATTTTTATTTTTTTTATACAAATTGTATGATTATAAAATTTGGTACGTGTCATATTCTTATTGAGGCACACCTATAAAAAATATTTAAAATAATTTTTTGATAAAATATAATAACCAAAATACCCCTTGAATCTTTTAAGGGTATTTTGGTCATTTTATTTTATTGGAAATATTTTTTATATATTTTTCACTAGTGCGAGTTTGATAGAGGATTGGACGTCCAAAATTTGATATCAAAATAGTTTATAGAAAAAAAATTAAAAATAAAATAGTGTAAAGACGTGACATTGTTATTGGGACAAACTTAGCCCTCCATTCAGAATAAACTGTTGGATAACTAGTATAAAATGAAAAAAAAACTAGAGACAAGGTCTTCAAAATATTTTGCTAATTCCCAAAATAAATCCTAATAAAAATAAGTGTTTATTGGGACATCCATCAACTTGTTTATTATTGGTGTAACTCATATACGCACAAAAGTCTCTCTCTCTCTCTCTCTCTTTTAACATAAGTAAAACAGTTTTCAGTCCAACGAAAAATATTTATTAGCTATTTACAAATATGAAAAAGAAAAAGAGTAATAAAGGAAATATTTTTGTCATCACTTGAGCTATACAAAACGTTGAAGAAATGAAATGCTTCGGTCAATATAGCCATAAAAGAGGCAATCAAAAAAGAATTTGAGTGTTTTTGTCTGCATTAGAGGTGGAACAAGGATTAATATTATTTGATTTTAATGGTTCTAAAGATCAAACAAAAAAAAATAGTTCAAAAGAAAAGATGAAAATAAAAAAGCAGCTGATTTTCTATTTTATCATAAACAAGGAGGATTAGGAAGTTAAACATTGTCGTGTTTTATTAAAGAAGCAACTCAATGGAGTGGTTTGGCACCAAAGGAAAAGGCACTTTTGATATTTTAAACGGAAATTAAATTTGTAAGAAAAGGTTCAACTAAGTCCTAGGCTTTAAGAAAAAAACAAGTAAAGCAACATCTCAAATCTTGCATAAAATTGCAGTTTTGGAATTTAAAAACCTTTAAATCGATCATCTCAATCATGATCATTATGGATATAAAAAGAAAATTAGGATTTCAAACCCTAAAATAATATATGTTGTAACGCATTATTTAGACTGCAAGTTTCAATTTTTCACAAATTTGTGAAATTTGTACTTTGTTTTAAGCCTCAAATTTCATAATCAATGGTGAAAATAGAATATAAAACTATTATTATCTAATGGTACATATGTGTGAGATCTGTACAATTTTTTGAACTTCAAATTTTATAATTAGTGATGAAAATAAATTTTAGAGTTATTTGAGCTTCAAATTATATAATCATCGGTGTAAATAGATTTTAGAGCCATTATAATGGTTTCCCATGCCCAGTGTTTTCTGATAAAGTTTGAGGCGACGCTTCAGTTTTGTTTCCTAAAGCATAGGCCTTGTAGAACCCGCATCCAATTTGTAAATGAGAGATTGCCCATGGATATCCTGCACGGCATAATAAACACGAGTGTAATTTTTGAAAAGAATGTGGCTCCTGTCGGAGCATATGTACATCTATTACCTCGGTCGAAAGACCTACATGGGAGGATTTTTTTTAATATGAAATTGGAGAAGGATCTAAAAATAATTAGATGATTATTTTTAAGAGATGAAATTTCAATTATTAGTTTTCTAACGCTTAGATCTCCACCTATAAAGGTTGGATTGTCTCTATTCCATCTTGAGATATATTTTTTTAAGTACGCAAAGAGGGCAAATAGGATATATATATATATATATATATATTTAAATTGAGGTAATCTATTGGTCAAAGAGGTTACATCTCCAAATTTTAGTGTCTTCAAATTGATCCTAGATGGAGTTTTACTCAAGAGAGTAAATGGATAGTATATTCCCACGGGAGCATAATCTTTTGTACTTCTTCGGTACTATATTTTGTGGTGGTTGGTCTCCCGGTCTGGTGGTCTGCCACTCTCTAAACCTTAAGTGGGAAGACCACAAAACCCTTTGTAGTCCACGTTTGCTCCACTAAACATCGACCATCATGCACAAAACAACTCGCGCCAGTTCAAGATAAGATTGTTTCCAATGGCGGCCAAACAATTGATATACATTTTGGCTCAAGTTTTGATGAATGGGTAAAAAAAAAATAGGAAAAATATAATTTCATTTTCAACTTTTATTTCTATCTTAACCCAAAATTTTAAACCCCTGGAAGAAGTTTATCTATTTTT
>NW_006499801.1:3371831-3410173 GCF_000471905.2 Amborella trichopoda
TTAGTTATATTACTAACTTAACTTACTACTATACTACTACTTATTATTATTACTTATATATTACTCTACTACTACTACTTATTAGTTGTACTCACACTCTCTCTCTCTCTCTCTCTCTCTCTCTCTCTCTCTCTCTCTCTCTCCATATAGGCTTTGATAGCATGCCTTTAAGGAGGATAAAGCTGGCTTCACCATGAAAATAAGAAAGGGACAAAGACTGGAAGTTTAACCAATCATAGAACTATATTGGTTAGAACTATGGAATCCACATCACAAGCCCAATATGCATTTGTAAAATTTTATACAACCAAAAAAACAAAACAAGCCCTATAATGTGGTAACTTTTTAGGCTAAAGTGATGGGCCATTTGCTTTTGTATGGTTCTCAATGAGATTCCAAATGAAGTCAGTCAGAACTAAACATAAATTGGACAACCAGATTTCATGCTCCCAAGGGAGGATACTATCTATTTATCCCTTTGGGAAAATCTTAATCTAGGAGTACTTTCAGAACCCCAAATTTTGGGGAAAAAATCTCTTCAACCCATATGTCAAGCTCAATACAAAAAATTCCAAGTTGTGTTCTTTATAGGTTTGAAGAAAATAATGCCTTAAAATTGAATAGAAATCGTCTAATGTTTAGATGGTGAGATCTAAGTGTTAGAAAATTCAAAATGCTAATTTTTTTTCAATTGGACAAAACGATCTAGTAATTATAGGTGGTTCCAAAAATTTCTGATCAAAGAGATTTCTTAAGTAAATCTTTTATCAAAGGGAGTAAATGTATAGTATGCTCCCATGAGGTTATAATATAGGTGCTTTGCTCCTAATGTGGTTGTGTGCGCTGTGATAGGTGCGGAGTCTAGGATTCAATAGAAGCCATACCTATTTGTTTAATATCGTGGAAAAAACATCACCGCCGGCCCTGGTTTATTTTACAATATCATGAAAGGACTCAAAATAAAGTACTATCCCTTGCAGGGTTTGCTTTTAAAATGTCATTTCATTAAATTAACTCCTAGATAAAAGACTACGTAATTCCCAGTTTCTATTCAGGGTTAGGGATCTTGAACTATTAAGAGCATTTTCATAATTTTCCTGCTTATTTAGCTCAAGCTAAATTAGAAAAAAATCCTTTACTGTTCAAGGTTAAGAATATTAAAACTACCATGAAAATACCCAAGATTTCATATTCCTAACCCTGAAAATCAAAGGTATTTTGGTTATTTGTTAGTTTCATTTTCCTAAACTCAAACATGTACGGTGGTCTTTGTAATTTAGCAGGAGCGATTTAGGTGGGTCGAACTACCAAAATGCCCCATGTTATCCAGGATTTCTAACCTTGAACAGGTTTAATTCAGGAAGGTTTGAACAATTTTTTGAGGAGGTAATTTTATAAACTAAAGAGAAAATTTATCCAAATATACATCACTTTTTAAATAATTTTATATTTTACCTTTTCTCATATGTTGTGACTCATGGGCATATATATTTTGATAGGTATTTAGAAATTAAATCAAAAGATGTAAATAAAATATAAAATAGTTGATTTGTTGTATGTATTTTATAAACTTCTTGGTTTGTGTATGTATTTGATAAATTTCTTTATAATAAAATTATAAAAAGTAAAATATACAATTATATATATGGTATCCTTTGAGCTCTTTAACGATTTTATAAAAAGAAAATTGTTTCATGCGAGCTGGGCCTATGATAATCTACAACTCGTAGAACATGTAACTAACTACTGCTCCCCAATCAATAACATAACTGCACAATGAATAATTATTTCCTTCTTGCTCTTTATAGTTACAAGAGCAGCCCACTATTTATTTTTTTATTTTTTTTGGACAATTTAGTGAGGATGAGGAGCCCTTACCCGTTATTTAGAATTGTTAGCGGTTTTTTAATGCGTTAGGTGAGAATTAGGTTGGGATCGTGGTGGTAGCACCTTAACCCGAGCTAAAGTTAACCTTTATACCGCTGCAATGTCCATACCCTTCATTAAAAGGTTTCATTGGACCATAACAATTTAATTAAATTAGCGAGAAGATTTTCTACTCCTGCAGGAGTATAGACTATCCATCTACTCCATTGACAAAATCCATCCTAAGAATATTTTTCAAATCCCAAAATTTGGAACCTTGGAACCCATTGACCAACCTCTCAAGGACAGAAGAAAAAGAAAAAAAAAACACCATTTGTATGCATAAAAAATGAGGAATCGTCCAATTGTTTGACAGAAAGATCTAGATAGTTAAGAACTCCAAATCCAAAATTTCTCTGTTTAAAACAGTCATCTATTATTGATACTTTGGTGGATCCAAATTTTTCTATAAAAAAAATTTCTCCCAAGTAGCAATTTTGCCCGAGAGAGTTGTTGTAAAGTATATGATCCCGCAGGAGCATGCTATACTTACTAAAGCTGCATGTGTGAATAAAAGATAATGGCATTAACTTTGGATGTGAGGTTAATCCCCTTCTTACTTTTTTGCATATTGATTATTGTGGAGAATGCTAAGTTATAACATCCTAGATGAACATATTAAAGTCAACGAAATAAAAAGGAAAAATTGAATATCATGTCAAAATTTTAAAGACCTGTAATTCAACTACTTTTCTAGCAAACAAATTACTTTCTAAAATCCTTTCATTAAAAGCTCCAACATATCTTTTAACCGTCTTCAAATCATTATTGTTATAGGTTTGTAATCTTGAACAAATTGTTATTGTTATAGGTTTGTAATATTGAACAATTGAGGGTATTTTGTTAATTTACCCTACTTGAGACACTTGAATGAAATGGTTTGAATTCCGCCAATTGCTCCAAGTTCCAAACCCGAATTATGTTTTCTCAATGAAAAATAATATCCCAGGTATGAAGCATTTTGGCAATTCAGCTTAGCATAAGTCACCCAAACTAAAAGGTGTGAATACCTTGCATGTCAAGATCTTTCAATTTTATAGCATATATTGTTAGTTTAGAACCAAGAACAAGAAAGGATATTTAGACTATTTGGTTCAAGTAATATTCACGTGGTCACGGCTCAAAAATCAAACAAAAATTTTAAGGAGATACTTAAGTAAAATGATTTTTATAAATAAACCATTTCTTGATAAAATAGTTGATTTAAATAACAACATTGATTTTTTGAGGTAGTTGACGATATTATCTATATTTTCGCAATAAATATTAAATAAATTTTTTAGGTGGTTTGACCATTTTATCCATACTCTCCCTAAAATTTGAAAGGTGGGGTTTTGTATAAGGTTGGCACCCTTCAACAATCAAAGTGAGGCGTGCCTGTAAATGACGCCCAAAGTTGTTGTCTTAGCGTAAAAAATCCCTGTGCTGTCTAAAAATTTATTTCTATATCTAATTTTGAAATTCAAAGCTTCAAATATAGCATAGATTAAGAAGATAATGTATTAGAAGATGTACTGTTTCTAAGAGTTGAAATCTTTTTTTATTTCACATCCATACATCTCGATGCCAGATGATTAATTGAAACATTTTTCGGCTTCAAAAAATTTTATACTGAATTTTTTAGGTGTGAATACAGTATTTAAGCTTTCTCCACATTTGAAAAAGAAAAAGTGAAGGTTCCTATGCTCGCCAGAATTTTCACAAGTGCAACCCCAAATTAAGGGGCTTCTATCTAATGAAATTAAATACAACGAATCCCAAAACAATTACATAAAAAATAAGGTATCTTAATATTCTTAATACTTAACGGCCATGAATTAATGTGAAGTGAACAGTGATAAGAATTTTGGTTCAGTTACATTTATACAGAGGAGAGGCTTCGCTTACTTTTTTCCAGGGCACACCAATCAACAACTCCATTCATTCAATACCATTATCTGAATTTGGACAAATGAAAAAGGAGGAAATAAATAAAAGAAGAAGAAGAAAAAGAAAAAAGAAGGAAATATTCATTAGTAAACACAAACCCAAAAAAATGTACTCCTCTGACTACCCAAATGATTATATTCTGAAATAATTGTTTCTCTTTGTGTTTTTAATATTTTTATTTCTTTCCTGGTTTTTCATTGAATGTCCTCCAGGCTGCCAGGTCAGTTACATTGGTTTTGTGAGAACTGATTCATAAAACAGATTTTTTTTGTCAGAGTTTTGAATCAATGAGCGATTTGAATGAATGGAGTAAGGAGAAGTGAATTGTGAAACATCAATATGTGGAGTAAAGAGAACTGGGATGCCACACTGAGTTATGTAGCTAACCATTAAGTCCTCTCTCTCTCTCTCTCTCTCTCTCTCTCTCTAAAAATACCGATGCTCTCTTCTCTTGAAGAGAATATTCTCTCTCGCACTCTGTCACATTATTTAGACAGGTGAATGGTTGAGATTTTACAAGGCCAAAACCCACCGCTAAAAATTAGATTTTCTTTTTTTATTTAGACAAGATATTTATTTTTAGGATGTGGGTTTTTTAATAAGAGTAATGATACTACAAGACCCTCTCACATGCAGGCATAGGAGTAGGATCTCAATGATACAGATCTCTGTAAAAGTTATCAATAAACCCATTCATCCAAGTCCCATACCTATGTGATAATTTTTTTAGAAATATATGTCAAAATTTAATGGTGATCATTTAGGGTTCTATTCACATAGGTGCGGGAGTGTCTCATAATGTCATTATTCTTTTTTTTTATAAATATAACTAAATAAAAATTATTAAAATTATTTCAAATAAAATAACAAAAATACCAATAAATTTATTGTGATCAATATTTTATTACTCAAAATATTTTTACTATTTTTGTTAAATTCTATTTATAAAAATAAAGCTATACCCAAATTTCATATTAAATTTATTTTAAAAATAAACACAAATTTTAATTTTAATTATTTGAATGAGACTGGTTCAATGTAAACCATAAAAAGGTGCACAAGCGCCTTTTAAGCGTTGTGGACACAATAACAACCTCTTTGTCTCTCTCTCAAGTACCAATTATTCTCGAAAAGGGGGTTGGAGTCCAGGTGGTAGCACTATTTGAGAGTCACAGTTAAGAACTAGATTTTCATTCTCACTTATCACGTTTAAAAATTATTTGAGATTTCAAAAACAAGTAAGAGCTATTCATTCTCGACTGAATTACCTAAATAAATAAAAACATTTATTCTCCCCTCGATTGTTGGCTTCTTCGCCCGTGCGTCAATGTAAGGCGCCACCCCCATTAAGCTGCATTTAAGAACTATAAGGGCAGTTTCGTAATTTTTACATGAGTGGTCGCTCTAAGAGGGAGTTTTGTTATACGTTATTAATTCAATCGGAAGCACGCTAGGCCACTGCCTGGTGTAAGAAACTCACCACATTTATCTTCTGAAAATCTAAAATCTAAATGAATACTTATGATTTGATATCTGAATTTATTTTATGGAATTAAATTTTTATTTAAAGGACTATATTATTTAAGAAAAAAATAATTTCAAATCAGATCTCAAAATTTTAAATGGCAAGAAATTGCAAACGATAAAATTTATCTATTAAATAATAAAAGGAAATTGTATTTCTTATTTTACATAAAACTTAAAAGCAAATCCTCATCCAAAAAATAAAAGTTTATCTTAAGGGATTGCATACAATGAGACAATTTACCTTTGAAACATGGTGGTCACAATTATTTACAACCATCCGATGTGAAATTTTATAGCTTGGATGTGTCACAAAGCTCGAAAAAATTTCTTTTGACGTTTGAATTAGGTCAATAGAATAATTATAGCCACCCAATTTCACATCCAATGGTTAAAATTAATGTGAAATGGTCTCATTCAATACTTTCCCTTATCTTAATCACATACAAAGCATGAGAGATTCTTACTTTGCTGGGTGAAAGGGTTAAAGACATCTCGTCTATTAGGACAATAGTTTGTAAATATGGTTACACAGCTTTGAAAGGGGTGGGAAAGGGTCTAAATAGGGGTGGCAACGGGTCGGATATGGGTCGGGTACAGGTTGGTACATCTGGAGCCCAACCTAGACCCAGACCCAGACCTAAATAGTATTAGGGTCTAGGTTCTGAACCTGGCCTCAACCTGTTGGGTCCTTAGTCTATCCTGTCGAATCCCGGGTTCAATTTGGTCCATTGCCACCCTTACTATGAGCTACTTTCTTTTTCTTTTTTTTTTAATCATCATATACCTACATTAATGGCAACAAGGTCACAATCACCTGCAATTAGATTTCAAGTTGTTGATTAGTCGTTTAATAGTTAAAGATTATTGGATTTGGTGCTATCCAAAAGTCACCCACATAAAGAAATCCCATGTTTTGTGGGATTGAGATATTCCTATATTTTATGGGATTGAGATAATCTCATATTTTTGTGTGATCGATTAAGATTGATCTATATTATGTGGAATTGAGATATTCTCATAATTTGTGGGATCGATATTGATAAAGTTCACAAAAGAAATAGAAATCCAATAAGATTAGGACACTTGGATGGATATATCTGTTGGTATTTTGAAATATATGTTATATCAATAGAAAGTTTCCTATTTTATGTGGACTCCTAAAATTATATATATGGGATATGTTATATCAATAGAAAGTTTCCTATTTTATGTGGACTCCTAAAATTATATATATAGGATGAGAGTACAGAGAGTTTGAGTGCCCTACTTGAGTCACCATATGGGAATGGTGGTTCTTCTAGATAGAGAGAGGGAGCCTCTATGCATAAAATGCGATTTCTTCATATAGAAAAGAGATTCCTTTGGGACTCCCGAATATTGAGAAGCTTGTTTCTTGTAGAGTAGCGGTTCTCATGGATATTTTGGGTTGTTTTTCCTTTTAGTGAGATAAAGTCTCGTTTTCTCTCAAAGTTATTCTCTTCTTAGAAAGTGGCCTAGTTATAGAATAGAGATGAGAGATTGGCAATGGTGCCATTTGGGAGAGCGGGTTTGCTCGACTTGAGATTTTTGTGAGGTTTGTTCCAAAATCTTTGATGTAACTTACATTGGAATAGTGGATTTATGTTTGTTGTGCCCGTGGATGTATCCCTTTTGGGTGTACCATGTAAACCTTTGTGTTCTTATGTTTTCATGATTTATTTCTCATACTTTATTTGACAATTATTAACCCAACGGATTTATTGCTTCTGTGCACACAATAAGTGGTATCATAGCGAGGTTGAGCCAAGTAACCCGGTTTGGGGTTTTTGGTAAGACAATAAAGGTTTCGACGCAAGGTTCGAGGTGGAGAAATTTTGATGGAAAGCATTATTTTTTAGCAAGAATGATGAAGGAAATTTATTTTGATGGAAAGCATTATTTTTCAGCAAGAATGATGAAAAAAATTTATTTTGATGGAAAGCATTATTTTTCAGCAAGAATGATGAAGAAATTTTATTTGACAAAAGATGAATAATCCATAAAGCTATCCAATCGATGTGGGCATATCGAGCAGGTGATTTTGATATCAAGGTGGAGATTATTGGATTTGGTATAATCCAAAATCACCTACATACGGAAATCCCATATTTTGTGGGATTAAGATATTCCCATATTTTGTGGGATTAGATAATCTAATATTTTGTGGGATCGCTTAAGATTAATCCATATTATATGGAATTGAGATATTCCCATAATTTGTGGAATTGATATTGATGAAGTTCTTAAAAGAAATAGAAATCCAATTAGATTAGGATTCTTGGATGGATATATTTGTTGGTCTTTTAAGATATATGTTATATCAATAGGAAGTTTTCTATTTTGTGTAGACTCTTAAAATTATATATATTATATATTATATATGGGGTGAAACTACAAAGAATGGTGATTCGTCTAGAGAGAGAGGGAGGCTACCATATGAGAATGGTGGTTCCTCTAGAGAGAGGGAGGTAGAGCCTCCTGTGGATAAGATGTGATTTCATCCTATAGAAGAGAGCTTCTTTTGAACAAAAACATTATGATAGTGTCTCTTTTGGACTCCCGAATATTGAAAGACTTCTTTCTTGTAGATAAGCGGTTTTCATAGAGATTTTGGGTTCTTTCTCCTTTTAGTGAGATAAAGTCTCGTTTGCTCTCAAAGTTATTTTTTTCCTAGAAAGTGTCCTAGTTATAGAATATATATTAGAGATCGGCATCAGATTTAAAGGGGTTTGCTCGACTTGGGATTTTTGTCGAGGTTTGTTCCAAAATCTTTGATGTAACTTTCATTGGAATAGTGGATTTATGTTTGTCGTGCCCGTGGATATAGCCCTTTTGGGTGAACCCCGTAAATCTGTGTTCTTGTTGCATGTTTTCATTATTTATTTCTCATACTTTTATTTGCTAATTATTAACCCATCGGGTTTATTGCTTCCACACTGAAACGATACTGAGAAGATTCACAAATCGAGAAATGGTCCAAATTTTTAACCTCCAAAAGGAAAAATGACTATGAGTTCTTATTATATACGATCCTTACTACACCTAAACGAATAAGCCTTGAAGTATTTTATCTCCAATAATTTATGGGTACGGGTCGCGGGTCCAATCAGACCTGAACCCGAATAGTGTACAGGTTTAAGTTTTAGGTCAGGACATGACTCGCTAGGTCTAAATATTGAACCCATATCCGAACCCATGTCAACTATACCCAGCAAGTCCATTGCCACCCCTAGGTCTAAAGGCTCAAACAAGGTCATTAGTCATATTCCATGAGCATGATGATGACACACGTATATATCCCAAAAGATTTGTTATTTGTAGAACATTGGAGCAGTGTTTTCAAGACTGACTGAATCAAATGGACTGGACAAAACTGGTCCTGCAAGTCCGAAAGTGCATCAATATGCTTGACTTGTTTTGATTAATTCGACTAGCAAAAAAAAAAAAGTTTTTGAAATATATTTGATTGTTTCAAATTATTGATCTTATCATTTTTTTTATTCTTTTTAAATCCAATCAAACTATATCCAACCACTATCATGTCAATTTTGACTGAACTAGACCTTGACTAGTAAGGTGGTCAATCTAGCCCTGATGAATGTTATCAGGATCGAACGAACCAACATACTGTTGAGGACTCTAGTCCATTCAAAATCGGTGTGACCGCTACTTGAACTGATTGGATTGAATTTAAAATATAAAATTGTGAATTATAGTCTAAAACTAATTATAACAAACGTGCTTATCTAATTTTTTTTGGTAGATCTCAACAATTTAAATGGATTAGCCAAATTCGACGAAACCTTTTATATAGATACCAAACCCATTTTTTATTTTATATTATTATGACTGAAGCTCTAATAGACAATCTTACGAGTCAGATGAGCTTTTCTGGTCCGATCTTGGTAGCTACAGTTCTCATAACACTATCGAAGACCAAGTTTTGAGTAAAGACATCTTTTTTGAAAAGAAGTTAAATTTGACCCTTTTTTTTTTTGGTGGACAGTTAACTTTAACCCAAAAAAGAAATAAAACATATTCATAAAATATCCCTCATTGGCATAAATAAATAAAGGAAAAAAGTTTATATAAGGCGTTAACTTTATACCATAGAAGCAAGGAGAAAGTCTATTTAAGGTTGCAACCTCAAAATGTAGAATTATAGATGAAAAGACCTCTAATTGATCATCTCGATATTGAGATGTATGAATATGAAAAGAAAAAGATTTTGAGTCCCAGAAATAATGCATCTTGCAATACATTATCTAGACCATCCATTTTCAAGATTTTTACATATTTATAGATCTACTTGATTTTAACCTTTTTGGAGTGTAAAATTTTATAATTAGATATGAAAATAGATTTTGAGGTAATCTTAAGAATTTTTTTTCCAAAATTACATTATATAATAAAATTTAGAGGTGAGCCTGAATTGGATTGTTTAAGGTTGCAACCTTATAGAAACCGCATCCTAGAAGTACTATGCACTTCAAAGATCTCAAAAAAGGTTGTTTGGATGTTGGAAAACCCTCATATTATCATCTCGACCTTTAGATGCTTGTACTTAGTCAAAAAAAGATTTTAAGTCCCAAAAATAGTATATTTGTAACACTTTATCTGGACCTTCCATTTCTAAGATTTTCAAATTTTATAGATTTGCTTGACCTGGACTATTTTTGGAATTAAAATTTTACAATAGAGGTGAATATATTTTTCTGACAACATAATAATTTTTTATACCAGAATTATATCTTCCAAATGAAGCATTGAGGCCCTATAGTAAAAATAGAAATATTTCTATGATAGTTATGGTCCTTTAAAATTATTTTGAGAAAGGTTGGTGGTGGTTGGGTTTTCAACGGTTATGGGCCACTTTTTAAACAATTTCTACAAATAAGAAAAGAATTAAATAAAAGAAAAATAAAACCATTGGAACTTGGTAGGATTTGTAAAAACTTTATTATTTCACTTGAAATTAAAAAAATGGTTTTTTGTGGAATGGGTTTGGTACCAATAAGCACGTGCAATCATGGAGCAGGCAACTAAAACATGTGCCATCATGTAATTCTTTGAAGTCGCGTGTGGTTCAGGTCACGTGTGCGAGAGCGAATAAAGAGAGAGAGACTCGAATCTATCTCTTAAACTTAGGCAAGTTTGTGTGAGATAGAGAGAGCTTCCAAATAATCCATTTTGGAAAAAGTTTATACAGAGTCAAGGCTCTAAACAATTTAATTCAAGCGCATCTCAAAAATTTCATTAGAAGAGGTTATTTTGATGTCCAAATATATTCAAATTGATTATCTCGACATCAACATATATGGACATAAGAAAAAAATAGATTTCAAGTTTTGGAAATATTGCATTTTATTTTTGGACCATCAATTTTTAAGATTTTCAAATTTTCATAGATTTGCTTGAAAAGTTTTGGAGCTTTAAATTTATAATTAGATATGCAAATATATTTTAAGGCTATCACAAAGATTTCCAATATTGAAACCACATTTCTCAATACTATTTGAAAGTGTGCTCTATTTTATTTGTTTAGAGCCTTGGCTTCATACAAACCGCACCCATCTATTTTTGGGTAGTTAAGTTTCGAATAATCATAAACTAAGGAGCGAGAGAGAGAGAGAGAGAGAGAGCTCCAAAACATGTGAAGAGACAAAATCTTTAGGTTCCATTGAGAACATAGGCCAAAAGCATGAACCGTATCGCAGTTCGATCTTAGTAGGAGACAATGACCAAGCCATGAAATTTAGTAAACCATGATCTCTTAGACAACCAAACAAGAAACAAAATTATTTGGGAATCGTAAAGAGAGTTAGTGAGAGAGAGCATAAACATGCATCATTAAGATGCTTCCCCAAGAAAACAAGCATATGTGAGATGCCGGATTTTGCAAAGCCCCATGTTGGAGATTTCCACACCAAGAAATTTATTGGTCCCCAAAAAATAAATAACGGGAATGATCCATTGTGTGTGATGCTGCAGATTGTTTGGATGAAATGGGGGCAGAAAATAGTACAAAGTGCAAAAAAAAAAGGATATCGAACTCTTCTTGTTTTCAGGCATGCAGGAGCTATCTCAAGACGATATTTGCCTCCCTTCAATAAATTATTTGATGTGCATAAGAAGGGCAATTCGTCCTCGGGATACTGGAAAACATAGATGTCTTTTTCAATGTTCCTAAAATCTATCCCCCCCAAGCTTAGAGATAAAATGGAGTAGAGAGAGAGTTGACCCACTGGGTTTGCTTGCTAGAATTGCAGAAGATGCGGCTCATTTAGTTTTATGGTGGTTATATCCATCACCCAATAACTACTAGTTACATGAATTACATGCACTTGAAGGGCAATTCATCTTCGGGATACAAGAAAATAGAGATGTGTTTTCAATGTTCCTAAAACCTATCCACCCGAGCTTAGAGATAAAATCGAGTAGAGAGAGGTTGTAGAAGAGGTGGCTCATTTAGTATTGTGGTGGTTATATGCATCACCCAACAACTACAAGTGGCATGAATTACATGCATTGGAAGGCTGCTCATTTAGTGTTATGGTGGTTATATGCATCACCCAACATACAAGTTAGATGAATTACATGCACTTGAAGGTTGCTATTACAAGTCTCCATCTCATCAACGGGCTAGATGACTGTTGAATGTCCCACACTCATCGAGTGCTAGATCTCATCAACAGGCTAGATGACTGTTGGATGTCTTACACTCATCGAATAACAACCAGCTTCCATCTTATCAATGTGCTGGATGTCCCACACTCATCGACGGCAAAGTTTGCCACATCAAGTGGCCCGTGCACCGCATATTGCACTTCTTTCTCATTTGTACATAGAGTATATTACATATGAATGCGTGCTTTTAAACACAGCTCAAGAAACTCTATCATCTTTAATGTGGGACTCAAACCCACATCTTTCTCTCTCTACAAAGCAATTTAAGAAAGAACTATAAAACTAAAATTGTTGTTTTGAAATACACTTAAAACATTTTTCAAACCAAAAATACTAACGAAAGTGGGAGAGGATACAACATGATAATACATATTACTCTATAAGCATAACCAGCTAATTCATGAACATGTATCATTCAAACACGCCAAACCCTCAAGAAGTAGAATTTCATATTCATATCAATTCAATTTTAGTAATTGGTCCTATTGGGTGAATCTAGTTGAACCGATATAGTCAGCCAAGTGACTCGGTCAAATATGTTGTTTTAAAAAAGGAAAAAATATAAATAAAATTTCAAAAGTTTAAATCGCTTAAAACAAACTTCAAATCATTTAAAAATATTTTTCTAATTAGAAATCTCTTTTTAATATGATTTCTAGGTGTATTAATCCGCGTCCTGAGTTGGCATAGAAAATCAGACCGCCTATGTGCCAAATCTAGTACAATTCGGGCAGTTCTAAGTCGGGCCACCAATTTTTTAATTCTAGCTTTTTATAACCAAAAATATTGTGATTATACATGTTCTGATTGAGATTATTATAGACTTACGTGAGCTTTAGATCAAAAGGGCACATCCCATATCAAAAAAGAAATAAGTAACAAATGGTATATTAACTAGTCAATCAATGGTATTTGATTAAGCTCTAAGATGATTTATAAAATTGTAGAAGTAAAGTTGCAACTCTAATGTTGTCCGTTGGATATGTGTAACAAAATCTAATAATTTGATCACACGGTCGGGATTTTGAATGGGTGGAGATGGATGGGCAAAGATTGTGTTTCCCTAATTGTGGACAATATAAGCCTTTGAGCCCAAAAAATTAATAGTTTTCAATTGTGATTATTCTCACTGTTTTTCGTCAATGTGATGTTAGACTCAAATTAGAAACTTTGGGTATTCTTTATTCTTACATTAAGCAAAAATTTAAGTGCTGTTTTTTTATGTCATGTTAAGCTCAAATTATAAACTTCCCGAATTCTTCTTTATTCTTATATTAAGCAAAATTTTAAGTGTCAATAAATGGGAAAAAGAAAAATTTCTTTTTAAATGGTAATTTCTGACTTTTGAAACTCTAAACGTTACGTTGTGTCACCTTGCGACCCCTGACCATCAAAGCTTAATGGCCATTCTTGTATATCATGCACCATTGTACGGGAAAACAACACTTTGTCAAAGGTGGATTAATAATACTTAAGTGGTGCTTAATCTCCCCTATCTATCACCATTACCGAATAGTCGATGTCCCGTAGTGTACAAACATTTCGTGCTCTACTCACGTATGATATTCTTTACCAAGGTCATGAACACATTTATTTAGTGTCAAGACCGGACCGGCACAAAGTTCAAATAGTTGAAATACTAACCAGTGTTTTGGCCAATCTGGTTAAAAAAAAAAACTTCGTTTTGGTAAAAAATCAATTGATCCAAAAACTTATCTTTGACCAATTGGACCGGCTACATATCGACGAACAACCATTTACAATACAATTTTATTCTTAAGTTATTAATATTATATTTTTTACAATTTGATAGGCAATCATGACCGGTTCAGATTAGACACGACATCCAACTGATTCAGAATGCACCTACTTTTGTGAACTTGAGAAAACTCGACCTTATGAATCTTCGAAGTTCACCTTTCAAATATATCTCTTTTTCGCCTCCCTACCTTCCCATACAATATGAAAGCAAAATAATACAAAAAAGACTAGGTATAAAGTATAAACCTAGCTTAAGTGAAACCACAAAACTAGATTTAGAGGGAGACCATGAGCAGTTGATCCTGACAAAAATTATGTATAAACCCACCTCAAGTGAAACCACAAAAGTAGATTTAGATATATATATATATATAGAGAGAGAGAGAGCGAGAGAGAGGGGTGTTAAACATTAAAATAAAATAAAAATGAGAGCAAATATAAGGTGGTTTCCTTGTTGTTCTAAAAGAAATAGAAATGAGAGGTAGTTGTGTAAGATTTACTTTAATGTCTTTGTCACATTAGATTATGTGTAGCAGGGGTGAGCTTTTAGCGGATCGACGCCCCAAGTATGAGAGAGAAAGTCCATAGAACCATGTGAGCCAAGATCGAACCTTCAATCTCCTCTACACTATTAAATTAGCCTTCATATACAATAATATTTTGATGGAGTTGGTTAATATAGTTTCCCTTATTTGGAAGTGGGTACTCTAATTTTTTAATTGGACAAAATCTAGGGTTCCCCTAATATGTGATTGTTGTCTTCCTTGGCTTGTGACCATGATGTAATGCACATGGATCCTAGAGTTTTAAATTAGTAGTGCATATAGTTTGGTCCCATGGGAGCACACTATACACTTGCTCTTTTTGGAAAAAGAGGAACTCAAGAGATATTTATTGATTTGGTATTTTCCTTAGAATCACCATATGAGCATTTACAATTTAAAAATCGAGTTTGAGTCTTTGAATGAATGTAAACTTGGGCATTCTCTATGCGATCTGAGGATATTATTTTTCAAGCACATACAAAGTCTTTCCTTAGCTTTTTTTTATTTTTATTTTTTTTTTAAGGTTGGTTGAAGAGGTTACATCACCAAAAATTGATGACTTCCTACTTTTGATTCGCCTGAGGGAGTAAATGGAGTATATGCTCCTAAGGGATCATACAATGTTTTGATTTAATTAATTTTTATAGCTTAGTGGCCTGCCTTATTAGTCTATTTTAAAGGATGTCCACCGAAAACCTAGAAACTGTATGAATAGTATAGATGCAAATCATGATATTCTAATGGAAAAAAAAATGCAACTAGTTGGGAATAAAATGCAAGTAGCAAGGTTTCCCAGTACACAATCTGTGGTCTCATAGGATTCTATGAAAAGGTCAACAGAAAGCTTACAGAGCAACTGAAATATCAAATAATATAATTTTCGAGTCAAGTTGTTTAGTTGAGCCTATACATTTACAAATGCAAGTGGCCAAGAATTCGGGAGTAAATATAGTGTACTCCTGTAAGAGCACATAATACATTTAGTCCCCGGAGTGCGTGTACTGTCCCCGTCGAGAAAGAGATACCTAGAAGGACGTTGTAGCACTTAAATGTTCAATTTACCGATAAAGGAGAGTCTCTATTTTTTTTTTTTTTTTTGTTAGAAGTTGAACTTACGTACCAAAATATTGGAATCCTGATAATCCTATATTGTTTTTTCTCGATGGAGTGAATATATAGTATGCTCCCACAAGAGCATATAAATTAGAGCAATGATCCAATGCAACGGTTGTATCATAGTATAATGAAACGACACTTCTAGAAAACCATGTTTGTGGTATTTGTATAACCCAAAATTTTTCATGTACACTCTCTCCATCTCAATAATCAACCCCTCCAAAAAAAAAAAAGTTCAATTTGAACCCTAGATAGGGTCAAACTCCCCTCCAAAAACGAATCTAGACTATTCATTTTTGTGAATTTCAAGATCTTAGCCTTTATAAATCCAAAATCATTTTTTTATTTTTTAACATTGTTCATCTACTGATAATAAAGCCATCCAAAAAAATTAAAAATGAAAAAATCTACTAAGGCCTAGATCTAAGCATCTCACCAAAATGAACGGCCTATGTTAATTGGGCTAAAAAAATACTTTCTAAGTTGTGTTTTCAATTTTTTTCTTTTTTTGTGATTGTTCTTAAAATGAAAAGAGTGTATATTTCAAATTTTGGATCAAACAAATGGCCATAAGATAGTTTTTTAAGGTTGTTGCATCATATTACTATACAACGGTTGTATGAAATCATTACTCTATAAACTATTGGCTTAAATTTTTAGTACATGGCCTTTGATAGAGCAAACTAGCGGAATAAGATTGTGTAGCCGACTCAAATAGTTGGATCTGAGGATGACGATGAAGATGAAATTCAATGAGTAACTTGAGCGGATTGTCTTATACATGAATGGCTATATTGGAACATTGCACAAATTGTTGCATCTTGGTCCATAGAGACCATGGCTACACTAATAATGCACCTTAATAAATTTAAGAGAGAGATGAGAATTTAAGAGAGAGAAATGAATAAATTCAAAAAAAGAAAGAGAAAATAGAAGGCAGAAAAATGGGAGCACATGTGGAGTATGTGTGGCATAGAAAGAGTTGGAGAGAAAACAAGTGTTATCCTTAGGGTCTAAGAATCAGTGCCAATGAGTACAACTCAAGAAAGAAGAGAGAAAATAAAAAGGCAAAATGAGATCCTCAAAGTGGGGGCACCCATAACTCCCACAAGTGATCCCTTGGTGCACAAACTCCAAATGAACTACCACTTTCCTCCTCAACCCACGTTGTACACTCACATGTCTCAGGCCCACTCTCTCTCTCTCTTTATTTAATATGGAAAAGGTTTCTTCTCTAGAACTTCTATATTTTTCTCTTATCCAGTTAGATCAAATAACACATTCATCATTTGATCTAGATTCGACACTTCAAACTATTTTATTTTTAATTTTTATTCTAGAAATTATTTGAATATGAAATTTGCCATGTACTATTAGTCTCAATGGGATGCCCCTTAAAGAATTATTTTAATAAAGTAAAATAGCTAAAATACTTTCGAAACTTTCAAGAGTATTTTAGTCATTTTATTTTATAAAAAATATTTTTTATATTTTTTATAGGTGCGAATTTAAGAGAGGAGTGAACGCTCAAAATTTTGTGTCAATATATTTTGTAGAAAAAATTAAAATTAAAACAGTATAGAGACATGACAATGTAATTGGATCCATCTTAGCCATTCATTTCGATCTGACGGCTAGGTAAGGGGAAGTGTATAACTATTATACATTAGGAGAAGTATAGAAACTTGCCCATTTAATACTGGAAAAAGTTTATATAGAGCCGAGGCTCTAAACAATCAAATTAGAGCCTACCTCAAAATTTTCACTAGAAGCGGTTGTTTTGATGCCCGAATATCCTGAAACTGATCATCTCGACATCAAGATGCATGGACATGAGAAAAAAATGGATTTCAAGTTTTGAAAATAGTGCATCTTGTAAGACATATTTGGACCCTCAATTTTCAATATTTTCAAATTTTCATAGATCTACTCTATCTAAATTATCTTTGAAGCTTTAAATTTTATAATTAAAGATGAAATTATATTTTAAGGCTATCACAAAGACTTTCAGTATTGAAACCACATTTCTCCATACTATTTAAAAGAGCGCTTTACTTTGATTGTTTAGAGCATCGGTTCTATACAAACCACAACCTTTAATATTAACATCTCTCTATCTTTTTATTTGCATGTTACATTAGCATCTCTTCCTCTCTCGGATTCTTTTCATGCCCAGTTTAGTGTTATGACCTTTGTCTCTCTAATCTCTCTCTCTTCATGACTCCTTTAGTGTTATCATCTCTCTCTTCATGCCCACTTTAATATTAACATCTCGGGTAGTCATTTCATGCGATGGATGTATTATAGTATAATGCAATAATATTAAAAAATTATGTTAGGGTTATTTGTTTGATCCAACTTTTGAAATACACACTCCTTTCATTTTAATGAACAATCACAACAAAAACAAACAATAAATTTGAAAATATAACCTAAAAAGGATTTTTTTAGCCCAATTAACATTGACCGTCCATTTTGATACGATGCTTAGATCTAGGCCTTAGAATGATTTTTTCCAGACCATGTTTTTAGATGGCTTTATTATCATTAGATAAACAATGTTAAAAAATAAAAAAATGATTTTGAATTTGTAACGACTAAGATCTTAAAATTCACCAAATGAATGGCCTACATTTGTTGTTGGAGTCATCTAATTTTGACCAGGTCTAAATTGAAATTTCTTTTTTTTTGGAATTGATTATTGAAACGATGAAAGTGTATGTGTAAAATTTTGGATTATACAAATACTAAAAAAATAATTTTTTAAAAATGTGATTGCATTATAGTATGATAAAACTGTTCATGCCCTCTTTAATATTATCATCTCTCTCTTCCTTCATTCCTACTTCAATATTAGCTTCCATCTATCTTTCTCTCTCTCTCTCCAAGAAAAACCAAATTCAAAACCCTAACTTTCTTGCGATCCCCAACGTTGTACGATAAATTTGGCCTCGTTTGGTGCGATGACAGTCGTATAGACTCCCAATGCTTAACCCAACTTAGCCATTAATTCTCCTGCTACTAGCTTCAATGACCAAAATAACCTTTCTGTAAATGTAACTCTACCATGTAAGCTTACCTTTTCCTAGGCTACTTCTTGCAGAAGGTCAGGAGCATTTTTGTCATCCTCAGCAAATAAGCACGCTTGTGGTCAGTTCCTAAACACAATTCAGTCAAAGGAAGAAAAGGGGGATTTTTTTTAAAAACAACAAATTCCTTGCCATTCGCTGACTCTCACATGCTCCTTAATGATCATGGCCACATTAATAATTTAATCAATTATTTTAATACTATTCATAACAAGCCCTATTAATAATTTGATCAAATATTTTAATAAAGCCACCACTAATAGTAACAAACCCCTTTTAAAAGTACGGATTTGTGTACCACCAAAATTCCCATATGGCCACGGCCACCTTGGCCTTGACCACGATGAGGCCTTTGTTCTTTTCTTTCTTAAAATTTTCTTCCAAGGGTTTTTATATGCCTACAGGGTAAAAATATTGAAATTACCTTTTGGCCTATAAGGTTGGTAATTTACTATGAGGTCCAAATCTCATTTTATTTTTTAGTTTTTAATTTTGAAGAAGGTTCGATATTTCAAATATAATGGCCCATTTTTTATTTTTTTTACATTTGTTGGGCAAATTGATGTTTAACGTATCGAACTGCCCAATCTACATAGAGGCCAGATAAGAGTAACATCAGACCCCTTGAATTTTCCGTCCAACATTGTCAATGGGGTGGCAAAATGTTACAAATATCTGACCGTCTTTTCTCATATCTTTTTTTATATTTTAGCTGCAAGATGTTCAATCACTCACTCAACTATAAAACAAAAAACAAAAAAAAGCACTAAGTGAAGGCGGTCCAATGTTTTTAACGTCAAACCGCCCCATAAACAAAGCTAGACAAAAATTGTAGGGTGGTCCATGTATCTACATTGGACCGCCTTACAAATGAGATGGCTCAATATTTTAGACATCGGACAACCCCATGAAAGTTATAAAAAGAAGCAAAAATTAAAAAAATAAGCAATTCGATATTTGAAATATCGAACGAGGGGGCAAGTTTGAACAAACAAATAGGGGTCTCGAACCTTTTGGTAAAATTACGGAAGGATCAAATGGTGACTTCAATAATTTTACAAAGTTTGTACATAAAAAATCTATTTTTATTAACACGTATTTATGATCCATAACATGATCAACAAACTTAGCGGACCTCAATTAGTTGGGAAAAGGTTTTGACGATGATGAACATGACCAACAAACTTATCACCGTCCAATTAATTTGGTTGGAATGTGATGACAAAGTTCATCTACTTGATATTTTATGTGTGTGACCCACATCGACAGTGATAACCACTAGTCCTGAAGTTTTCATGACCATGTGGATCTTATTGTACTAGCTATTTTAAACTGAATCTCTATATAAGACACATTTACACTTATGGAAATAAGATTGTGGTATTCTATATCGTTGATTTTAGTTCGGTGTAGATTATTTTTTCTCTTTCTGTTTTCTTTATTGTTAGTTCGCTAATGTAGATTTGAGGTATTTTTTACGACAACATAAAAAATCGATATATCTTTTAACCGTCCAATAAAAATGGATGGTGTAGAATACTACATCTTAGGTTACTCTTTTATATAGATTTCTATTAATTTGAGTCACTGGGAAAGCAAATTAATTCAAATCAACGATTTTTTTGTGCATTATAATACTATCTATCTTTGGTACTATAGCAAAATCCGTGATAGCCATTTGATACAATACAATATAAGTGACTAAAAGTACAAAAAAAAAAAAGAAAAAAAAATCCCAAGAAAATGATTACATGAGCCAACCGACCTATAATACAAGCCTTGATAAGATAAATGAGATGAACCCCAAATTTTGTGTAGGCCCTAAAAATTCGAATTCAGACAAAAATCTGAGATGAAAACAATTTCACATTTCTCAGCTGCCCCTTTCATCACTTCTCCTTCAAACTTATCTATCTAGGTTTTACCATGGTTATCGATTCCAAACCGCAATACATGGTCCGATTGGCCTATCCAATTCAATACAAAAACCTGATTTGATTTAAAACTGATCAGAATCAGTGTTTGGCCGATTTAATTGCCCATTTTTTTACCAGTCGGGCCAAATAGGCATTGGACAATTCTATTTTGTAATGCATTTTATTTTTTTCAAATATTTTTATTTTTTATTTTTAAAATTTTTAGTTCAATTTGTTAAAAATCAAATCAATTTTAACTAGACTAGACCTCAAACGAATTCAATAACCAATCTCTTCTTGAAGATACTGGCCTACATTGGGTCATAGGCTAGTCGGCTCATAGAGAGCCAGTACGAGTGTGGGACTTCATGGCATTTTAAAAAAGACCTGGTTTCTATGCGGCGTAGAAATGCGAGCCTCTTAATAAATATATTTTTGAGATGGATTTTGGAACTTAAATTTTAAGGGCACTTAATCTCTAACATGGAGATTATGAATATGAAAAAATAAAAAAATTTAAAAACTAGAAATAATAATTCTAGTAAGAAAACATTTTGACAGTTGGTTTCCATTGTTTTTAGATGGAACACCTACTTGCATCAATCTTTAAGATGGATGTTTTACACTTTCTGGACCGCATATGTAGTCATGAGGTCTAACCCGTATGAAACAATTTTCCATTTCGGTCCAACCCACATGAAACAATTTTCCTTTTCGGTCCAACCCACATGAAACAAGTTTCCTTTTCGGAGAGAAAAATTGTTTCATGTGGGCTGGACCGCATGACTATACATGCGATCCAAAAAGTGCAAAACATCCGTTTTTACGATGGATGCAAATAGGTGTTTCATCTAAAAACAATGAAAACTAACCATCCAAATATTTTCTTCTTAGAATTATTATTTATAGTTTTAAAAAATTATTTATTTTTCATATTCGTGATCTTCATGATAGAGATTTCATATATTTAAAAATTAAGTCTAAAAATCCATCTCAAAAATAGAATTATCAAGAGGCGCGCATATCTACGTATGCGGGCTTATCCTTTGGAAAAAGGTTAGTACCTTTCTAAAAACCGCCCTTTTTAACTTCCACAGTTAACTCTGCACCCGAGAAGAGATTGAGAATAAATTAATGGAGAGCATTCATTGAAGTTAATAATTATGAACTTCCACATTAATGTTAGTTCTTTTAAAGAAGAGAAACGGCAGTTATTTTTGAAGAAGACTCTACGCAGCCAACTTCCTTATATATATATATATATATATATATATCCTCTCCCTCTTCCTTCATCAAGTCTCCTTTCTCAGCCAACCTCCCTCTCTCTAAAACTTGCATTCTCTCTCCCTCGTTCTCTCTCTAAAACTCTTTGTCTCTCTCTCTCTAAAAAGCTGTCTTTCTCTCTCTGACCAGCATTGTGGAAACAATCTCTCAATGGAAGCAAAGAAATTCAACAAGATTAGAGAGATTGTTAAGCTCCAACAAATCCTCAAAAAAATGGAGAAAGCTTGCTGCATCTTCCTCCACCAAAACAAGTACCACCACCATCACTGCAAGCAAAGGCCTGAAGTTCCTCAAAAGAACCCTCTCTTTCACTGATACCCCATCTTCTTCTTACTCTTCCACTTGGGCCTCAAATGTCCCGAAAGGATACCTTGCAGTCTGCGTCGGCCAAGAGCTCAAGAGATTCATCATTCCAATGGAGTACTTGCGCCACCGAGCTTTCGAGCATCTCCTCCGAGAAGCTGAAGAGGAGTTCGGGTTCGAGCAGGAGGGAGTGCTGACCATCCCCTGCGAAACCGCTGTTTTCGAGAAGGTTTTGAGGGTTTTGGAGCAGAAGGAGAGTGGCTCGAAGATGATGAAGGTGCTGGGGTTTGATGAAGATGGGAGTGGGGATGGGAAAAGAGAGAAGAATTGCTTTTGTGGTTCGGAGGCTGAGGTTGCACTGTTTGGTGTTTCTCGTCACCATCCAAATCACAAGTCATTATGCAGATAGGGAATGTGTTCTCTCTCTCTCTCTCTTTCCTCTCTCTCTCTCTCTCTAAGCTTTCTCTCACTATGTATCCTACTTGCTCTGTAATCCTTGCTTTTGATTTTGAGAGTGGTTTTTGAAGATTATCAATATCATAGCTAAAAGATGGAACTGCACTTCTTTTGCTCAGTTTCTTTTTTGGATTTGTGTGTGGCTTTTGATTTTTAGGTAGGTCACCTGATGCGAAGGATCCTTGTTTTTTATTTGGGAGCTTTTTTTAATCCATGTCAAAATCAATTAAAGAAGGAAAATGGTTGCTACCAAAATAAGTAAATCCTCATAACTCATCCAAAATTACAAGTCAAGCATTGGAAGAAAACTTTATATTGATCATCCCGACTTGAAACTATGGTTGAAAAAAAAAAAAGATATCAAGCTCTAAAAATACTATAAATTATCAAAACAATCTTTTCTAGTCAAATTTTTTAGGTGGGCTCTGTATATAAACTTTCTCAATCTATTTCATATTAAGTGAGGAGTGTATCTTATTTTGCAGTTATGGCCTTTTCGAGATGGAGAGATGGGGCCAAGAAGTAACATTTCCAAAAACAGAACCTTGACCGTGTTACTGTTACTGATCCAATTTGTGGATCTACAGTGCGTTTTAAAAATAGATGGAGTCAAGTGAATTTTCCAAAAATAGATTTGCACGCCATTGTGTAATGCTCCTAAAGAACCAATCAATGCATATTATTAGTGTCAAATCTCGAACTTAGACCAAGTAAGGGATATTGAACTAAGGGTGAGGTTTGTGAGGCACCGTCGCTAAAATTTGTTTGGAGATGTAGTTCCGGTATTGGAAACTTTATGATGTTTTGAAAATCTTTTAAAAATTGTGCAGATTGAATAGATATACGAGCATTTAAAAACATTAAAAATAGACATTCCAGATAACTTCTTATAAATTGTATTATTGTTTAGACTTGAAATTATTATTATTTCAATATCTGCACATCTCAATGTTGAGATGATCAATTAAAGGGTTCTCTAACATATAAACAATCTCCTCTAGAATATTTTTGAGATGCACTTTATTACAGTAGTAAAAAGTTGCAACATTTGGAGATAATTGAATTTTTCCTAGGCATTGTTATCAAGGTAGGACATGACTGGCCAGCTCAACAAGGATAGTTGGGTGGTGCTTTAGTTGATATGGTCCAAAGTAAAAGCTAAATTTCACAAAAAAAAAAAAAAGGGTTAAAACAAATATTTGGTTGATTATATCAAGTAATATATGTTAAATTTGACAATTTAGATCATTTAAACAAAATTGGGCAAGTCAGTTTAAAATATAGTATATATTTTTGGTCTATAAATCTTATTTTTTTAATCTAGTGCGACCAGTTCTACTAATGGTTAGATCTTTTTTTGAACCAAAATCTGCACCCATTCTAATATTGATAATACTGTTTTCAAGCATGTACCCTCGACCTATTCTAATGAGCATCTAAGAGATTTCTTTTCTAGATAGTCCAGGGGGAAAGAGATCCCCCTCCTTTGAAAAAAAAAGGCAACTCAAGTTGTTATATTGTGTCCCTTCCACTCTGACTACCTGCCCTTGAGCCTATTCCTAAACATCAAAAGATTTCCACCATTATTTCAACAATTACACATTGATAACTTATAATTGGGATGTTCATGTTTCCACATGACATGCCTATTTCGACAATATGCCTGTGTTTGCATTCGGCATAACCATTCTGCTTATAGATATGTGAATAAGATAGACGATGCTCTATCCCACAAGAAGCCAAAATATGGAGATAAATGTTGATATTCTCCACCCCAATCTGTTTATAAACACTTAATACGTATTTCACATAAATTTTCAACCAAAGGTTTAAAGTTTAGAAAAGTGTCATAAACATCTGATTTTTAAAGAAGATGAAATATCCACATAAATCGACTAAGCGATCCAAAAAATGAACATAATAGTGATAGCTTTCTATAAATGCGATCAGTAGAGGCCCCCATACATTACAAAATTCTAGATCAAATGGTGGATTACTAATAGTGGATGAGGGCAAATAAGGAAGTTTATGACTTTTCCCTTTCTAACATGCTTCACAAACATGAGAAGCCTTATTACATAAAACAAATAATTTATTTTATTAAATTATTCGCCTAATTATGGCATTGTTGTATACCCTAATCGATTATGCCATTGCTTCATTGCAACTTTTTCACCAAGGAATGCCTAACCCGTACTATTATTGTTCATCTTTTATGCTACCTCCAATTTGAATAAATGCAGTAGAGCTCTCCCCGTTGATGAATCCTTTACAACAAAATATGAAGGGTGAAATTCAAACACAGCATCATTAGCCTTTGTAACCTGATTTACTGACAATAAATTGTAGAAAATGGAAGGAACATGCAGAATATTCCAAAGAGAAAAATGTAGCATTGTTTGTAGTAAGTTTTGAAGAACCAATATTTTTTATGCACAAACTTGTACCATTGCCAATTTTTATCTATTCTGGTCCAGTATATTCTGAGTGGAGAGAAAGATTGGAAATATCGGCAGTAATGTGGTTAGACATTCCTGAATCTGGGTACCATGCATCGTCGATGGTGGAGTGGGCCGCATGAAAGGCATTCAGGTTTACATCCAAATCAGGTTGAAAGGAATGGTTAAAGCGATGTCGACATTGGAGGGCTGAGTGGCCCACAGGATTGCATACTTAGCGAGATATGCGTGAGCGATTACCTTGCTGCTTGCCAAAATGAGAGTTATTTTTTTATTGCTGGCCATGGCCTTGACCACGACCATGGCCATCGTGCCCATCGTTTGGGAACTGATTGGCGTGCCCCTTGAGTTGTTTTGTGTGGTTGCAAGGTTGGCCGATGAAGAGCCAATATACAGCATGCCATGTTGATCTGAGAGTCGAATCTCTTGCCTTTGCAAAATGCCATGGAGATCACTGTGGGTAATTGAATCAGACTTTGTAGTTATAAAGGTCAAAAACGAATTTTACTCAAGGGGGAGTCCACCAAGAACGTTAAGTACTAAATTTTCATCAGAAACTAGCTTTCCTATTGCAGCAAGATGATCGGCTATGATTTTTGCTTGCTGAAAATAATCAGCAATGTTTAATGATCCCTTTTTAATAATCTGCAACTGGAATCACAATCGCTTAATACGTGCTCGTGAGTAATTTGAAAACGAGAGTTCTAGTGCAGTTCATAGTTTGTGGAAGATGGTAAGACCCACAATCTGGGAATGGATGCCCTCTGCGAGGGACGAGATAATCCAGCTGAGTAACGGCTGGTCTTGTCGCTTCCGATTGAGGAACGCAGGGCTCATATTGGGCTCCTCATTGTTTTCGGCTGGACGAAATTCAACAAAGTAAGGGAGGGATCCGTCTACATAGCTGAGAAAATGATATTATATATTATGACTATAATTATTTTTTGTATAAGAAGGTCGTAATCACTTTTAGCTATTAGATATGAAATCCAATAGATGAAAGTGTACCACAACATTCGGTAAATTTTATTTTGGACTTTCATCTCAAACATATCCTTAACCACCCTATTTGAAATCTAACGGTCAATGATGATTGTGACCACCTTATTTAATAAGTAAATAGTCTCATGTTATATATTTTTCTTATAAATAAATAGTAAAATCTCACAAAAATTGCAGTTTTGATGTCAGAAAACCTTTCATTCAATCATCTCGATCTTGTCCATTATGGATGTGAAAAAAATATGAATTTCAATCCTTCATGATATTATATATTGGAACACATTATCTAGACCATCCATTTTAAAGCAAGGCCTAAGCCGCATCCTATATGTAGAGATAGAAAATAGCTTATTGGGGATGCTAGTATCTAAGAAAAATGGACGCGTTATTATTATTGGAAAGAGGGGCAAACTTGTAAAGGAGAATTGATGCAAAGGGTGTTTTAGAAATAATTGTATTTGTGCGCAGGGAACGCACCGTTTCCTACAGTTGCATTACTTCAACCTTACATCAAAATTTTAAAATGCAAAACCGTCTACCATTTTTACCAAAACAAAACATCAAAGATGAGGAAAATTCCGGTCATCTCGTCGTCAGAAAACTCAAACTCCGTCGCACAAAAAGGCAGGAGAGGAAAATTCCAGCAACTTGCACGCGCTAAGAATGACTTTTCCGGTAGCGATTACACTTCCAGTCAAAGTGAGACGGAATTTACAGATACGGATCGCCAAGAAGGAGATTCAGAGGAAGAGGGATACTCTTTTGATGAAGATAATGAGAGCCGAACTCTCCCGAAGATACAAAAATTGCAGACCAGGAATACGTCAAGTCGAAAATTCACTTCAGGGCAGCAGAAAATGAATATTGCTTCTAAAATGAGGGACGCGAATTATTTGACCATTTTACCGTTGCCGGTGTTTAAGGGCGACCCCAGTGAGTGTCCGGCTTTGCATATCTGCCGTTTCGATCTCACATGCCGTGCAAATAACACGACAGACCCGGCATTGCTTCTTCGCTTATTTCCGACGACCCTTGATGGTGAGGCCATAATTTGGTTCCACCTCGACCTCGACCTCGACCTCGACCTCGACCTCCATTCCGGTTCGGACACCCTCTCTTGGGAAGCCCTAAGGTTAGCGCTGTGCATTTTTGTGTCCTTTAATAATTTTTCTGATTTTATTGTGTAGTTTTTAATATATACTTTTCTAGATTCTCAAAATATATATGATGTCAACAAGATCATTCCCTAAAAAATTTTGGAAAAATGTTTATAGAAAGTGTTGGCCTTATATTATAGAAATGATCACATCACAAAAATAAATAAATGAAAAAAAGTTGCTCTGACGTTCGAGAACCCTCTAATTAATTATCTCAACTTCGCGATGCATGAATTGAAAAAGCAAAAGATTTCAAGTCTTAAAATAGGTATCTTTACTGTTCAACATATGATTCGAAATACTTTATAAATTGGTATTTCCAAACCGCAATATCTTATAAAGTTATCGTGTGAAAATTTGGCATTTTAGAACACCTAAATAAGTTTGGACGGTATTGATAATGTTCTAAACCCATGATGGTGTAGATTTAACGTATCTTTTGATATAATATTATACAAATAAATTTATGACTTTTGTATAAATATTTTTCCAAATTTTAATCTTTACGCAACATACACATTCTCGGCCACTCTCTCATTTTGGACTACCATCAAGGTTGCGTTTTTTGCAGAATTATCGAAAAACCGATTTTCGGTCCGAACTTCTAACTATAAGGCAAGGAGAAGAAGAGACTGTGAACTCATTTCATCTGAGATTTCGATGGATTTTGAAGAAATGGCCAGATCTCAGGGTACCAGACTCCACTCTCAAATCAATATTCATTGATGGCTTAAAAGACCAAATTCATGAATGGATAATTCATCAATCACCCGAATCGGTTGAGGCGGCTGCAAGGTTAGCGAAGGCTTGGGAGCACGCTGAGGCTGCAAGGGACCGTCGGAAGAAAATTTCAAGTGAGTTTTCTCTCTCAAGAAGATGTGGGTTCTGTGATGGACTGCACAGTGAGGGGGATTGTGAAGTGAGAGGATTGATGAGAGAGATGTGGAAAAAAGGGGTCAATGAGGAAAGGGTAGCCGGAAAAGTGCCTGAATCAATTGTCGGGAGCGAAAGGAAGCCGGAGACAAAGATGGGTTCGAGCAGTCGGAGGGTTGAGGAGAAAGAAAGGGAGGAGGAAGAAGGGGGTAGGAGCTTGAGGAGGATGAAGTCACAATGTCTGTGTTCTAAGCACCAGTGTGGGAAAAAGAGTGAGAGTGAAAGGTTCAGCATAGAATTTCCCTTGCCAACTGATTAAACCACCCTTGCTCCGCTTCTTTTTATTTTTCCTGTTCTTTATTCCCCTCAATTTTAGGATCAATCCTCTTTGTGATACCTATTTATTCTAATAAATTGATTATATGCTTTCCCCGAAGTGACAATTCATCGAATCTTAAACAAACCAATTTCATACAATTGACCCCAAATTTGGGATCTTAAAAGCAATCACAAGTTACAATTCACAATTAAGGTTTCAGTTGGGAAAAAACAAAACATCCCCAAGACCCAATTTGTGAGGCAGAGAGAGAGTAGTTCCTTGAACGATTCATGTGCTAATAAACAATGAGATTTCACTTTACTGGCTTATAAGAGCACACAAAAACAGTTATAATGGAGAGAAATTCCACATGAAAAATTTATTCATCCTTCATCTCATTAGAATCAAATACAATTCAGATAAAATTGCTAATTCTGTTTTAGATTGAGCCAAATTTCTAGGAGAAAAAAAGAGTGCCTACGCAACATGCATTTCTCTGTTTTAGATTGAACCAAATTTCCACGAGAAAAAAAGAGTGCCAACGCAACATGCATTTCTGGAAGAAACAGTGGAATTATTTGAGGGAAACGTAATTAAAATAGTGCAAATAACTTGAAAGCTATTATAAAGGGGAAAGGTTTTTAGACATCCCCACAGCATGGAAGACGTGTGCTTCTCCCCATTCCAGCCATCCAATTTAAATCAAGTAAGCCACTGATCGTTTGATCTAGATCCGATGCCTTTCAAATTGTATGAATATGAAATTGGGTACATGCCATCTTATCAATGTGGCGCATTTAGAAAGAGAGGAGTGGATGCCTAAAATTTAATACTAAAATATTTTGAAGCAAAAAAAATAAAAATAAAAAAATGTAAAGACATCAATTGGGATCATCTCAACCGTCCATTAAAAAATGGCAGTTGGATAGGGGAAGTATAAAAGTTTTATGCAGAAGGGAAAGCATAAAAAGCTTGCCCTTATCTAAGTCCTCGAAAACTCCAAAATTCCAATTCTATGATCCATCAAATCCCAAATTCAAATTATCTTTACATGACCATCTCAAATTGCAGAAGCATTCCATTAAGGTGGCAATGGACCGGGTGGCCCAACCTAGCCCAACCCTAAAAAACTAGGGCTTGGGCCAAAAAATGTGGCCTGGGCCAGACCACCGAGGACCGAGGGCCCTGCAAGACCAGGATAGGGCCAGGGCCATTATAGGGTCGGCCCGATTCAACACAGCCTGGCCCTTTTTTTTTTACTTTCCTTTAATATTTTTATTATTTGTTCCTAGCTTGGCCCAGCACCTTTTTTTTTACTTTTCTTTTTATATTTTTAATATTTTTTCCCAGCTCGGCCTAGCATTGAGACAGCGAGGGTCGGGCTTGTGCTAAGGCCTCTATGTCCCAATCAGGTATAAGAAGGGCAAGACCAAGGCTAAGCCCAGCCCAGCCTAGGCCCGGCTCATTGTCAGCCTTACACTCCATTACTAACCAACGTTCAAAAACTTTGCACCAGCTAGGGCCTCAGGCCTACGCAATCAAGTAACTCAGGAGGGTCCGAGTAGACCCCCCCAAATAGTGTACAACATCAAAAATGGTTAAATGAATTTTTTAAAAAAATTAATAATAATAATAAATAAATTGAAAAAATTATACACAATACAGATTTATAAAAAATTGATTACATCCATAAATATTTAGGAAAAAATAGAAAAAAGAATAATATAAAAACGGCATATGAAAAGAAAATTCACAAATCATATTCAAAAAATAAAAATTATAAAAAAAAATGCAGCATATTGATTTTATAAAATTATACTATTAATAATTTTTAATAAAATATTAAAATTAAAAAAAAAAAACAACAACTCTTGCTGAGTACTCGGCTTGGCATGGAGCCAAGTCCAAGTAACTCAGCCAATCCCATGTGGACTCGGCGGGTTTTCAATTGTTGATGCTAACACAAATTCGTCCCCAAAAATTAGCCAAAGAAAGAAAAAGAAAAGGGGTGCAATTTGCATACGGATGCATCCATAGGTGTAGAGGTAAGGTGCACCTTCAAATTTTATCATGGTATATAATTTCGATGTAAAATGTTCTTAGGATTATTTCAAAATTTATTTTTATATCTAATTATAAAATTTTAAATTTCAAAAATAGTTAAAATCAAGTAGATCTATAAACATATGAAAATCTTGAAAATGAACGGTGTAGATAATATGTTGTAAAATGTACTATTTCTAAAACTTAAAATCTTTTGATTTTTCGTAGTCATAGTCAACATTAAAACTACCTTTTCCGATGGAATTTTGAGGGGCATTCGTAGTTCTACATTATAAGGTAGCATCCTTATATAAACTTTTTCCAAAAGAAAATGGCATCCATAAAGGGTAACAAGGAATACTCACCGTTGAGATGGGATATCAGCAAATACAATTAACTAAATAATATAAAAAACTATTCTCTAAAAACATTCAAAACTATATATTTATAACTAAATAATATAAAAAATATTCTCTAAGAACATTCAAAAATATATATTTATTTCTATGATGAAAACAAAGAACAAAAAAACTTTTTTCTTTATATTTACTTTCTACCGCTGCCGGTTTACTTTCTTTTCTTAAATGTTTCCATTTTACAAGAATACCTTTAAAAAAAATTAAAATCAACGATGGTTTTCTATGCGTATTCATTATTCATGTAGGGGCCATTTGGTTACATGGAAATCTATTACGTGACAATAGATTACATGGAAATTTATTTCCAGTTCCACTATTTTGGTACATTTAATTCTAAGGAAATAGTAAGAGATTACGCGAGATTTCTCCAGAAATCAGTAAATATGAGCGGTGATAAATCTATTACGAGAGTGATGGGTAATTTTGGAAAAAAAATTGCGTGCGTTTTTGTCTACCCGATTAAAAAAATCTTATAAGCCCTTTCTCTTCGTAATCATTCCCTCATCTGAAAGCATCAGTGTTATATAAAAATAATAATAATAAAAATAAAAATAAGTAATCAATGATAAATTACACAACACAATCGTAATAAAAAATTTCACACAACATAATCCTCAGAAGAGATTATTAAAATCTCAATTGAAATAACATACCTCTTTAGTCTCCTCCAATTCTTCAAAATTTTATACTGCCAAATATTTATTTTACTAATCAAACTTCTTCTCATTTTTTACCTTATACCCCATAGATTTTGAATTTAAGATCATAAATTTATTATTTATTTGAAATTACATAAAGAGACATTTGAAAGACTTCTATAAACAATAAATAAAAATAAGGCTTATCATAATAAAATTATGTTATTCCAATCATATTGTTCCAATGACTTATTATGTTGAAACCAATGTCATGTTAAAAAACATGTGATTGTATATAAGTGCCAAAGGCACTTAAAATACGTAGGAAATAATGTCATGACTGTAAAATGGTATAAGTTATTATTAGAAAATCTTTTTGGAATGGTGTGATGATGATTTTAATTCAGTATTTAAGTAGAATTTTGTGACAAAAAAGAATGAAATGATATTTCCGCATTTTAGTGGAATTTTATGACAAAAAAAAAAAGAAATGATAGTTTATAGGTACGTGCTGGTAAAATGTTGGTAATACATTTTTTATATTTCTTCCAGACATAGTCAAATAATAACAATGTATTTCCCAGATTGTATCTAAATACTACCCAAACAGTAACAATCTATTTACAGGTAATGTATTATGCAGTAATGTATTACCCCAGTAATATATTTCACAGACAATATATTTTCAGGTATCCAAACAACCCCGCAGTGTATTATGAAAATAATTCGTTCCTTTCTATTCCTCCATGGCTTTTTTTTCCATAATAAATAATAAAAAATTTAATTTTCTTATATTATACATCATACCTACCATAGAGATACCAATAGAGAAAAGGTAAATCGAACAAAAAAAAATCAATCCATCATATGTTGCCATAAATTTCATACTAACCTCACACGATATCCAAACCCTTAGTTAGTTATATGGAGGGTTGAAGTTGCATCACATATTGCCAATTGTTATGAGAGGCGTTGTCAAGTGGCTCTATGATTTAGAGGCTGATGTTCGCCAAAAACAGGCCAACACTTTAAAGTTGTGTTGACGGGTTAGAACGGAAATGTAATATATCTCCTCCACGAATAAATTGGCTTTTATTCCACAACAATAAAATCAGCAAACAACATAGTTACTATATATATATATATGTAATAAGTATATATGGGAAGGATAATCACAGTATTATATTTTATAGTAAGTTTGGGATTTATGGTAAATTTGGTTTTAGTATAAATGTCTTTAATTTATTTCTATTCTTGTCATCTATATTTGTCAATATAAGACAAGCTTGCATATTTGTGGAATTTGCAATAAAGAAAATAGCAAAGATAGAAAAAAATTAATCAGATATATACGTGGTTTAGCAATGGTGCCTACGTCCACGAAGGGTAAACCAGTACCTCATTCATAGGGAATACTCTATTTTACTAGATATTTATAGAGTTATAACTATTGCTTTTTAATAAATCACATTACAATTGTAGTCCGACAAAATAGGAAACTCAATAAAGTTAATATATATCCTCAATATTTGATAATTGTCTCAATTGTAATCCTACAAAATAGGAAACTCAATGAAGTCAATGTATCTCCTCAAAATTTGATAATTGTCTCAATAAAGTCAATATATATCTTCAATAGTTGATAATTGTCAACACTCCCCCTCAAGTTGATGGTAGATATCAATGGAGCCTAACTTATACAGTATCTGATGGAACTTTGTATTTGCATTAGCTTTGATAAACATGTCTCCAAGTTGGTTTTCACTTCGAACATAAGGAGTATTAATAACTTTTTACTGAATATTTTCTCTCACAAAGTGACAATCAACTTCTATGTACTTGCTTCTTTCACCAAAAACTGGATTAGAGGCTATATGCATAGTTATTTGATTATAAGCTTACAACCTTATATAGTTTTTTTTTTTATAAAGGAACATGAAAAAAAAAGACGAGGTTAGCATGCTGCCAATCCCGCACATGTACAAATATGCGAGCTTGGCAATAAATATATTCTTAAATATAATTTGATCTTAATTTTTATAAAATATATAATCTTTAACATGGAGATCGTGAAAATGAAAACATAAATAAATTTTTTAAATTAGAAATATCAATTATATTAAAAAAACATTTGGACAATTAGTTACCATTGGTTTTAGATGGACCACCTATTTGCACCTATCTTTAAGATGGATGCTTGATACCTCTAGACCACCTATTATACAAATGTGGTCCAACCGGCATGAAACAATTGTTCTAAAACTAATGGAGAAAATTTTATATAGAGTCGAGGCTCTAAACAATCAAATTGGAGCCTAACTCAAAAATTTCACTAGAAAAAGTTGTTTTGATTTTCAAATATCCTAAAATTGAGCATCTCAACATCAAGATGTATGTACATAAGATAAAAAATAGATTTCAAGTTTTGGAAATAGTATATTTTGTAACGCATTTTTTGACCATCAATTTTCAAAATTTTTGAGTTTTCATAGATATGTCGATATACACTATTTTTTAAGCTTTAAATTTTATAAATAAAAAAATATATATATTTTAAAGCTATCACAAAAGTTTATGATATTGAAACCATATTTCTCGATACTATTTGAAGGTATACTCTAATTTGATTGTTTAGAGCCAAAGCGCTATACAAATCGCATTAAAAATAATAAAACAAAAAACTAACAAATTGTAATAGATAAAAAATATAAAAAACTATTTATTTTTTTAGTGTAAGTGGGTCACAATCACTCGTGCCATCCAATTTTACGTCTAAAAAGGCTGTAAGTGTGACATTAACAATAATAAATGGTAAACGGTCTCACAATTATAAATGGTATACAATAAAGAAAGAGGTGCATCGTTTATTTCGATATTTGCGGAAGAGGTCAGGCGCTCACGTGCATGGTTAGGTAACCGAAAACCGTCGCCTCGGGAACTGGACTCACCGTTTGACCGTGGTACCTTGGCGTCCAATTCCATGATACGCCGCAGTGCAGTGCTGTGCAGTGTAGAGAGAGAAAGAGAGGAGAGAGAAGAAAAAAAGCTCTTTTTAAGTAGAGAGAGAGAGTCACCGTTCGAACGTGGTACCCCTCCAACTATTCATTGTACGGATGCTTTTGATGCAGTGCAGAGAGAGGAGAGGAGAGAGAAAGAGAAAGCTCTTTTCGGGCAACGTAGAGAGAGAGAGAGGCAGAGCAGACACCATAGGGAGTAGGCTGACAGTGTAGAGAGAGAGAGGAGAGACGGAAAGAAAGCTTTTTTCAGGGTAGAGAGAGAGGCAGAGCAGGCACTATTTAGAGAAGGCTGACAGTTGACGCCTCCTTGACCATTTGTTAATATATGGAAAGCAAATGAGAGAGCGTGCTTTGAATTGCGCTTTATATTTGAATCATTAGTAGTTTTTTCTTATGTTTTTCATCTATTTTCAAATAGCCAAGTTCTTTGGAGTAAATTTTAGGTAGCCTATCAGATCATACATCAAAATGGCTTTTAAAGTTTATCAAATTGCATTTATGATGAAATAGTGATTTAAATTTTCTCTTGAACCATCCCAAGCTCAGGGGGTAAAGGAGGTGAGTTGTGTAAGGAGATAATTAATGTAAACTTTCACCAAAACTTTATATATATAGTTGACTCTAAATAGTTGGGAAAAGACTCTGATGATGATGATAAAATAGTGACTTAAAACCTCAACAAATCACAAGTTGTCTAATTTGGATCTTTGCCCCATCCACTGGGGATCGGTTCATAAATTTTGAATAATATTTTAAAATTAAAAAAAAAAAAAATTCAATAAAAAAATAGGTGAGAACTGCATGATTCTGATCGCCCAATTCCTAACACATTCGCTCGGTTCTCTAATCGGGCCAATTCCCTATTTCGACAAGGAACTAGGTGGGTCCCCACCAATCCATGGTACAAATTTAGATTGGTGTTTTAAAAATCAATTAAAAAAATGTGAAATGATTTAACTTTTATGCATATTTATATAAATTTTCCAACAAATTAGAGTGAATTTCAAATAAGGAGATTTAGAATACCAGTGCAAGGTCTAAGGTTTCAGTCCCACCTAACCTACCCAATAAAAACCCAAGTGAAAAACAATTCCCTAATGTGTGGGAATTAAATTTCACTAGACATATTTGCATTTCTTTAGGGGTAATGCAGTGTGATACGGAGAGAACAAACCGTGCAAATGGATGGTGGACATCTCCAATAAGGGTTTCCATCTACCAAATAGAAGCATGGTAAATTACGCTTCCTCAATGAATATGACTCCTTTCTCCACTTCCAGAAAAGGTAAATGAGTGTTAATTTTTCTAAAAAATAACTCTGTTGCGACCAGAGCGCCTATACTATGCTCCCATGGGAACATATTATGCATGTATTCCCTTGCCCAAAACGCCTATTTAGGTGAATTTTTTAGTCTAAAACATTGGGAACTACATAATAATTATTAGATGATTATTTTGAAAATGAATAACGGTTGAATTTTGAGTTTTGTGATGTTTAGATCTAGTCCTTCAAATATTAGGCGGTTTCTATTCGATATTAAGGCATTTATTTTTAATACGTAGATAGTGTATTTCAGAATTTTCTTTTAGTGATATTATTCTGTAGGTCGTAAAGTTTGCATCCTCAAAATTTGAGATCTAAAGAGTGCGCCTAGCCTTTTTTTTTTTTTCCCTGAGGGAGTTAATGAATAGTATACTCCCTAGGGAGTATGAAATCTTTTATTATGCTCCTAACATCGACTTGCTCACTCGAACGAAAATGCTATTTTGGAGGATTTCTGTTGATATAAACTTCCGAGAATCCTTTTTTAATCACTAGATGGTTGTTTTCAAAAAATAATTTTAAGTTATCAAACATGTATAGATTTGGTTGTCTAAAAATAAGGTGATCGACATTATTTTTTCATGATCCTAAAGAGTGAGTTTAATTTTTCATTCTAGTCCTAGGTTAAGCAGAATACATCTTTGAAATTTAAGGTCTTAAAAATATCCCTATATCGAGTTTTACCAAAAATATCCCTATATCGAGTTTTACCCAAGGGAGTAAATGGACAATGTGTTCCAGCAAAAATAAAAAATTATATTAGTAAAATAATAAATAGAAGATAATGTTGGTGGGGACCAAATTGGATAGGAGACTTGAACAAATATTTGGTAGTGAACCAACACCAATGTCGTCCACTGAACATTTTTTTGCATGCCAGCATATGGTATTGCTCTCAAGCATATGGTATTTTCTTTCAATTCACTCCTAGCCATCTAATCAAGATCAGACTGTCGTGGGCCTCTATAAATTAAAATTGTATTTTTGTTTACATTTCCTACTAACAAATAGCCTTTATTCATATATGATAGATACACTATTTAATATATTAAATCACAATAGCTTACTCCCAAGTAACTCTTAGTCGTGTAAGACCGCAAGTGTAAGCACTAGGGCTACGAATGGGCCTGAGGTGGCCAACTTTCAAGTCGGGCCCAGTTTTGAGCCGCGTTCGGGCAACGCTAAAGCCCATGGACCCAGGCGTCATAGGATCGAAACATTTTCAAGCAAGGCCCAGGCCGAGCCCACAAATTTTTGGAGTATGTTTTACATTTATTAGATATATTCCTTTTCACATTTATATGGGTTTTGGCCTAGCCCTCCCCAATGTTTCGGTCCGAACCAAGTCCATGCCTCATTATCATGATTTTGGACCAGGCCTAGCCCAAGCTGTGCCCAACCCAACTCAATCCAAGGCTGCGCGGACCCGAACCCGACCCATCAACAGCTCTAGTTTGTTAGTATTCAGTAAGGAATTTGTTCTGCCGCTTTTTGACCCAACACTATTTCTAACGCTAGTTAGCACATTGTCAGTACCGAGCTTCTTAGAGAGCAAAATATCATCTACACATCTCATGAGTCCATCATTACATTTGTTAATAGTGTCAATAGAGAGAGGTCTCACTGGTGTCACATTGGGTGATTTGTAGTGGTGTGGTGGGCGGCGGCCCCGTGCTTGATCGATTCATCTTTAATGGGCTTTTCCATGGCCTACATGTCAAATACTTTCTTATCACCTTATCATTAAGATACATTGTTCCAATCGCGGGTCCATTTCATTGAGCCAAGACTCAATTGGACACTTTTATTTGCTACCTCTCACTTTGACCCACAAGAATCTTTGTTACCCACGCTCAAAAGGACTCACACATTTAATTTCTACTTCTTCTTTAGAGATAGAGCATAGAATTTCGCCCCTCCTTTAAAAGAGAGTTTTTTTATACGTATTCACTTGTTATTTAGCTGAAAGCAGGGCCTAGGAAAATCAGCACTCAATAAATAAATAAAGGCCTAAAAATTCGCCAAAGAGATATGATACACATTCACTAAGTGTTAGAAAGAGCGACTTGGGCCGGGTGCTCCACCCAGGCCCCCGCCCGAGTCAACTACTCGACCCTAGCTGATCTCATTATTGTAGCAATAAAAAAGTGCTAAAAATTCAAAAAATTCTTAAAAAATGGTAAAAATATGTTTAAAGTAAAATTAAACAAAACACATACAAATGAGGTTAAAAAATTATTGAAAAATAATTTATCAAAAAACCAATTCGTAACCGTCAAAGATCCGGAAAGAAAAAGAGATTTGTGGTGCGAAATCAAATAAAATCATGCAAGCGCGTTTTAGAAATAATCAAAAAAGAAGGGGAAATTAACAATAAGTATATCGCACTTTTCTAATCTTTGTCAAAGTGATAGACAACACATATATATATATATATATATATATATATATATAGTCGTACGACACTACCTACTAGTAGTAGTATAGTACTAAGTACGTACTACCTAACGTCGGTACCGTAGTAGTAGTAACGT
>NW_006499801.1:3421447-3433240 GCF_000471905.2 Amborella trichopoda
CTCTCTCTCTCTCTCTCTCTCTCTCTCTCTCTTAAACATTAAAAAGAGAGCAACCATTTGCTTTACTCTCTCATGGCTCCGGCTTTGAAAAAGGTTGACAAAATCCGGCAAATAGTGAGGCTAAAGCAGATGCTCAAGAAATGGCAAACCATGAGCCTAAACCCCAAAAGATCAGCCGCTACTCGGTCGGAATCAGATTCTAGCGAGTTTTCCGGCGAAAAGTGCCGGATTCCGGCAGGCTACTTGGCTGTATACGTTGGTCTAGAGAGGCAGCGATTTGTCATTCCGGCCAAATACATTAACCTGCCAGTTTTCCGCCCCATCTTACAGAGAGCTGCTGAAGAATACGGCTTTCACTTCAATGGCGGTCTGGTGTTTCCATGTGAGGTGGGTTTTTTCAAGCAGTTGTTATTGATTTTGGAGAAAAGCGAGCGGAAAATCGAGAATCTCAGTCTCGATGAAGCTCTGAACCTCTGTAACGAAATGGGTTCTGATGTGCTTTGTAAGACGAATAGGACTGGTCCTGAATTCTGCCCTTTGTTGCAGAAAGCTAGGGTTTAATGGCGGTTTTTTAGCCTTTTTTTCCAGGGATTTTGATGGGTTTTTTCTTCTGGTTTTTTTTGGGGGTGGGTTTTGATTTGTAAAGAGGGGAAGAGATTAGCTGATCATCCATGAATTCGTAGTTTATTAGGATTCAATGAGATGTAATTTTTCTTTTTCTTTTTTCTAGATTTTTTTCTTCCTTGTTTTTAGATTTTTTATTTCTAACTTAGAGCTTGGGCTCTGCAATATGTAAGGCTGGTAACTTCAATGGAATGACTCTTGATACCAATTCTCCACCAATTTTTTTTTTTTGTTATTCTATTTATTTTATTTGTTATCATACCATTTTTCTACTTTTTAATAGTTTTTTGGTTAGCAAATCATCTGTGTTGTTCATGTTGATGTTATTTTTCTTGAAATTCATGAATATTTTTATTCTTGTGAAAAAATCACTTTATTAGTATTGTTCTTATTCAAATTATTTATTCTTTGGAATTAGTGAATGTTTTTTTGTGCATGTGGGTTGAGGTTACAGGCGCTAGTCGCCCTTTCTTTGACTTAGTGGTCCATGCCAACATGTGTTAAAAGGCAAATGTATTAATAGTTTAATTTTTTATTTTTTTATTTATTTAAAAAAACCATCAAATGCGTGGTAATGAGTTGGAAAAGTTGAATATTGGTAAAATGTTAAGTGGTTCATAAGTGTGGTGTATTTTGATAAATTTGTCAATATTAATTAAACAAAATAAATAAATTTGAAAAAATAAAGAGCATATTGTAAGAGATTTTATGTTTTTCTTTTTTTAGGGTTTCTTGCTTAAAAGAAGAAAGAAATAATTAAATGAACGGATTTGAGAAAAAAGAAAATAGTCTATTTTTAAGAGAGGTTTTTCCCTTTGTTGTCAAATGATACTGGGAAGAGAGATTTGAGATCAAGGGGAGAATAATCATATATTTTTTTATATTCGCATGCCTTCTAGGCAGGCGTGACTCTTGGGCGTGACGATAATGTCCCTAAATGAATGATAAATATTTAGGTTAATTATGATATTGTTCTTATAGGAAATATTTTCATATTGTTTAAAATCTAATTAAGGTGTACCTCCAAAAGCTTATTGGTGCATCTAATTATGAAATTTAAGACCATAGATCGAGCTACATGAAAATCTTGAGAATGGACGGTCTAGATAATGTACTACAAGATGTATCATTTTTGATATTTTAAAATCTCTTTTTTCTACATACTAAGGTTGAGATGATCTTTTCACTATCAAAACAACATTGTTCCAATGATTTATGAGGCGTGCCCTTTTTCCTATAGTTTAGGGCTGCAGCCTTATATGAAATTTTTTCTATTTTAAAACCTTGCTATGTATTTTGGTAATTAAGATGGGCGTATGAGGGTGTCACTTTAAACGATCGAATTAAAGTGCACCTCCAAATCTTATCTTAAGTATATTTTTGGTGTAAAAAAATTATTAGAGGAGATCTAATTACATGATTTTAAACGTCAAAAGTGGTTCAAATCAAGTAAGATCTATAAACATATGAAATCTTAAAAATAGAACCAAATTTTTTTATGTATATTCATACATGAGATGATCAATTAGAGGATATTTCAACATCGAGACAACATTTTATGATCGATTTTTGAAGTAGACCTTAATTCTACATTTTAAGTTTCTAACCCTGCATAAACTTCTTTTCCAATTGTGATATTGATATTTCGCTCTATATGTGCATGGTTCCTTCAATTGGACTTCTTTTGGCTTGAAATTGACTTATTCTGGGATTCTTTTTAGCTTTGTTTTTGCTCAATAAATATGGAAGGATTTATAAGATGTAAGAGTTGCTTTGAATTTAAGCATTATTTTGTCTTTAAAGATGATAATCTCGCTCCATATCAGCATTTCAAAATTCTAACTCCATATTCCCTTCGATTTAACTCGGAAGAGTACGAGTTGACCGAGGAACTTTAAAGTAAGAAAAATTTTAAAAACAAAAATTTGGGGGACTCGTCAATTCTAGGGTTTTTCAAGCTCAGAAATGCCTCGCGCCTGAACTCGTCCACCACAAGGTCCACAAGCGAGTCTTGAGTCATATCATACCTGATCCCGTAATTAACAATTCTATGTTGAAAAGCTCCGAGTCACATGATTCTCCGAGTTTTGTATCCTTTTTTTTCTTTTCTTTTTAACATAACTCGATTCGAATGGCCTAGAGTCGAAACCGATGAATCAGAGAGTCAAAACACGATTTTCAAGCCCGATTCTAATTTTTTCATGACATTTGCTCCATAAGTTCTAAATTCTATGCTATCTATTTTATTAGGAATTCTCTTGAATTCCTATGTGCAGTCTCGGTAAAGCACCGTAATAAAATGAAAGACGAAAGTTAATATATATATATATATAGAAAAGTATTTATGGTTTTTTTTTTACAAAGCGATGGTTAACTTAAATATAAACTACAACTATGGTGGCATGTCTTTTCTCGGAAAAATAAGAGAATAATAATATTCAAGCAATCCTTACAAGAAGTCACTATGACATTGATTATTGTGTAACCTATTGCAAAGGTGAGAGGTTTATATAAAAAAAGGTGCAATCCACATCGTTTTGATAAAGAATTTTAAAGAAGAACATGCATCTAACGTTAATTTACTTGGGAGTAACTTGCCTTTTCATATGAACTCAAATCTCTGCGTGATTTGTGGGTCTTCTTTCGAAATCTTCCCCATAAAGTCTTTTTTACCTTAAGTTAATTTTAGATATTCCAAAGTAATGTGAACTTTACTCTTAACACTTTATGCTAGAAAAGCCATGAACTCATAGGAGCATATTGTACATTCACTCCCTCTACTGTAGGGATATTTTTAGGACCTCAATTAATTAGAAACATAAAAAAAAAACACACATTGTGCCTGCTAACAAAATTAGGGAGTTTTATAAAACCGACACCGAGTGACATCTTACCTAAATTTTGTTATCAAATTTATGTAGCACATCTTTATTTTGATCAAATTTCAAATAGCATACATCAAAATAAGTTCTCAAATTCATCAAATTACACTTTAGTAAATTGTCCAAAAAATAATGTCCTAAGACTAAACAGAGGCCTTCAATTTCTTTTGGCAGTCTGATCTAAGTGGCTAAAATCTCGAGATTCAATGTTCTTCTCAAAATTACTAATTGGCTCTAAATTGGATCCGAGACCCAAAAATTCCTTCAAAATAGGTAGGGAGAGAGTGTACAGTGTGCTCCCGTTGGAGTTCACTTTACGCCTCACCCAAAAATAGCATACTTTAAAGGTAAATATTTTTTAATCCAGTATGATCCTGAATTAAGATCGAGTTGCCGGACGACTAAGGGACGTACTATTTGTCCTCTTGTAACACGTGGCAGTACGGAATTCTTCTTCCCTATTTTCCTCATCATCATTTTTCAAATAAGTAATTTCTTATTAACGATTTATCTTGTATTCTTTTCTTTTAGAAGTGTCACTTTTTGTGTAAAGTAGCTTTGCGCTTCCCTTTGTGGGTCAATACCACTAACGGTTTTTTGAATCCCGCTGGTTTTGGAAAACCGGCATTTTTGAAAGGCACCCTCAATCTTTTATTTTTCTTTTCTCTTTTTCCTCTAAATTTCCAACCTCCATTACCATAAGGATGAGAATCACGGACCATGGAAAGGTTTGTGTTTTCCATGTACTTATTTTCTTTGAAGCAGGATTTTAAAACCCTGAATCGGGTTTTGAAACTCCCAATCTATCGACCAGAATCGACAATAATTAGCAATCTCTATTTGTTAAAAAATGATAAAAAAATTTCCAAAAGCTGGGATTAGGGATTTCAAGGAGGGATTCATATTGTTTGCCCATTCTATTCCTTCCAGACCGGCAATTCTCGATCCATATCATCTTGTTTTAAAACTCTGCATGAAGGGATTTCAACTCGATCTAAGTTGGTTTAACAAGTTCTCTTTTCAAGAAAAGATCCCAAGTTTAATATGTTAGCGCTTGATAATTTGCAACTCTATGTCCTAGACTCTATTTCTCTCAAAAGTAAGGGCCCTATCCCCATTGACTCATCCAAAAAATGAAGACAGGTTTATTTTGAGCACAAGGGTAACGGCCCTCTCCCACCCCCCCAAAAAAAAGAAAAAAAACACTTTTAATTTATGTTTCTTTGAGATCAGCATTTTGTGCTTATTTCTTCCTTTATATGACGCGGATGGTTTTTTCATTTACACTTCATTGCACTTTTAATATTCTAAAACCTATTGAAGTTTGGATACAGATTTTTCACAAAAATAGTTCTAGTTGTGTGATCTTCCATACAATAAAATAGAGCCATGTTCTTTCAAATATAACCAAGGAGATTTGGGTTCATTTAATGCCTTTGAGTTAGGTATTTAATGCATGGAATGTAGCATTCACATGGCTCAAAGCCATCTATCTCTTTAGTGTCGCACTTCCCCAGTTTCTTCCCCAACATATGCTATTCAATACCATTTAGGAAAAATGAAATATGAAGTGTCTTTGAATTGATGCTCTTGAACTCTAAAAAAATCCACGGGCAATATGTTTGGTGGGACTTGAAAGCAATATAAGTGTCAAGGGAATTTTTCTTATTGCAATCTATGACCTCATTTTCAAGCATGGCATCCCAAAGTGCAATTTATACAAGGAACAAATTATACATCCTCACATTGAATCAGTTCATAAAACGAAGGTTGTTTTAGCACTAAAAAATTTGCAAATCAACCATCTCGACTTTGACAATCATGAATCTCAAAAAAAAAAATTTCAATTCCTAAAAATAGTCTATCTCTCAACAATTTTTTTGGACCATCTATTTTAAGGTTATGAGAATCTACCTTCAAATTTTACATTCAAAGGCATAAATAGATTTGCAGGCCATCACAAGGTTTTTTTATGTGGACTCAGTGTTTCTGCCAAGGTTCTCAAGCATGGCGGTGCCAAATTTCGTAAAACCCCGGACTTATTGAAGCCTTACCCTTTCTTTAAAGTTTAACAATAGAACAATTGTTTCATGCGGTCTGGACCACATTTCTACAATATGCGGTCTAGAAGTATAAAGCATCAACTATAAAGCATCCATTTTAAAGATGGATGCAAATAGGTGGTCCATCTAAAAACAATTATAACTAACCGTCCAAATGTTTTCTTAATGTAGTTATTATTTCTAGTTTTCATTGTTATTTTTATTTTTTCATATTTATGATCTCCATGTTAAAGATTATATATTCTCTAAAAATTGTGATAAAATTACATTTAAAATATATATTTATTGCCAAGCCCGTATTTCTTCAATATGCAGGCTTGCCGCATTCTTACGCGTCCTCAAGGGGAAGGAGCATATATACTATGCTACGGCGAGCACATACTATTTATCTACTCCCTCGCCTAAAACACCTATTTAAGAAGGTTTGTTGGTTTAAAATTTAGGGAACCACACAAGAATTCTTAGATGATTATTTGTAAAAGAAAAAATTTGAATTTTGGGTTGTTTGATTTGGATCTAGTCTTTAAAAAATTGGACGACCTCTATTCAATCTTGAGGTGAGGTGTTATTTTTTTATGGCACATAAAGAGTTTATTTCAGAAATTGTCTTATACGAAGATTAGTCTACGGGTTAATCCACAAAGCTTGAGATCTAAAAGGTACCCCTAACATGCGTTCTGTCCGCGGGAGTAAATGCAAAGCATATTTCCGCGGGTGTAGGAAATCTTTTGGCTTGGGGAAAAATTAGGACTAGGATTCGTACTTGAAAGTCATGTCAAGCTACCATATTTGCACCCATGACTTGTTTCAAGGGTTGGATAATAAATTTTTCAACTACCCTTCATCCCACCTACTGTATTTAATAGAAATCCTTCTGTGTTTTTTTTGAGTAATTAGAAATCCATCGGTCACACATGGGTACAAAACTCTCATAAATCTCAATCAAATGACGGGTAAACTGGGTGCATGATCCATGATTCCCGATCTTCAAGATTTGATGTTTTAAATGTTTAGTGTAACTTACTCCCAATTTCTTATTAGTTTTATGTGGTTTGGATTAATTTGGATTTGTGCCTCAACTTAGTGTTCTATATAGGGGTAAGATAGCCTTTGACATTGTGATGTATGAAATGGTGAAATAGATTTAATATGAAGACAAATTAATGAATTATATGCAATATTTGAAAAATTACCGATCCGGATTGTGATTTGTGAATAAGGAATCATTGTGGAATGTTCTGATTCCTTGTCTCGATCTGGCTAGTGGGTTTAAGTAAAGCAAAAAAGATTAATTGCTTCCATAGGAGCACAATGTTTGTTTACTCCATTGGGCAAACATAAGAGTATTTTTCGGATCCTAAATTTGGGGGTCTAACCTCTTCAAGCCATTAACTTATCTCAATAATTTTTTTTTTTAAATCGCACGATTTATGCACTCGAAAAAGAAAATGTCTCTACAATTTTTTGTTAGAGAGCTTCAACTTTTTTCTTTTGAAAATGAGGATCTAGTGATTCTTAGGTGGTTCCCAAAATTCCAGATTGAAAAAATTCCTCCCAAGTTGGTCTTCTACCTGTAGGTCTACAATTACTGCACATATGTAATTTAGATATGGAATGACTTAAATCTATATTTAAATGCATGTTTTTTATTTAAAATATCCTCGCAGTAGCATATGAAAGTTTTTTTCCCTTCATTTCTTTGTGGTTTATTTGACCCGACCATTATGGTGCAACGACATTATTCTTTCATGGTAATTATTCCCTTTAGTAGGCCAATTTGATTGTCTCCATCATTTGTGGTGGTTACTGACAGACCCATGGATGTATATCATATATTGTGGTATGCCAAACAACATTGATGTGGTATGCTGCCCTTTTCAAAATACCTAGGAGGCTAAGAACATTCAAAGTTTCCCCGAGAAGCAACGGTTTCCTTTAATTATATTTATAGTTTTATATTCGGGATTGTATGTTATAAGATTTATTTTTGGTTCTTCTAATCCGTCATATATAAAATTGGATGACTAAAAGTGCGTATCAAAACTTAAAGGGTGTGGTTTGTATAAGGTTGCAATCGTAAACAACCAAATTAAAGCGCGCCTCCAAATTTTATCATAAGTGCAATTTTGGTGTCAAAAATTCTCATAAGCTTGAGAATCTATTTTAATATCTAATTATAAAATTCTAAACTTTAAAAATGGTTCAAATCATGTAGATCTATAAACACATGAAAATCTTTAAAGTGGATGGTCCAGATAATATGTTGCAGGAAACACTATTTTTGAGATTTGAAATCTTTTCTTTTTTTCATATTCATACATCTCGATATTGAGATGATCAATTAGAGGGTTTTCGAACATGAAAACAATATGTTATGATGAATTTTTTTTGAGTTGCAATCTTAAAAGGTAGTGCACCTTGATTCTACATTTTAAAGTTGCAACCCTATATAAACATTTTCTAAAATGTTGAGCACAATCAATATCAAACTCCAGCCGCATGATTTTACATTCACGACCAAAATGAATGTCTTGTGCCAATATAGACGGTCTAATTCTAATTGTGTAAGGCACTATTTGTTTTGTTATTAATCCATGAAATCATGGTAAAATATCAATGATGATCTATTTTATCATTCACAACTGTCGAAGCTGCCAGTGGGGACGACACAGTAAAGCTATTCAACGTCTCAACAGATCCAGGCGACCCCTGCACCTTTCATTACTTGCCTTCTGCGGGTTCCAGGTTAAAGGAATCGCATCAGTGAGTCTCCTCTTCAATTTTTATATTTGTTTCTTACCCTTTTCATTATTAGAACAAGCCCCCCCAACCTTTGTTCTTGTTTCTCTTTGAATGCAATTTTGAATTCTACTCAATCTCTTTGTTGTTACGGATCGTGAGACTTCTTTGAATGCAATTTTGAATTCTTCCCAATCTTTTTGTTGTTACGGATCGTGAGACTAGGAAGTTGAATGCTAAAAGGGTGCTGAAAATGGACTTATTTATGTTTTGAAAGATGATTGATTTTTACTCTTATAATTGCCACCGAACATAATCTAGCAACGAACTGTTGTGCGGAATTTCCCATCAGCAACCAAGGCATTTTAGTTTGAAGAACCTACAAAGACCTGGAAATCATGGCTCAATTTCATTAAGTACTACTCAGTTTACTCCATTATATTTGCCCTTCTTTTGTTATGGTCATGATGAAAAACATTTCAGAGCTTTTTGACTTAACACATTCTGATGTTTAGGGGTATTCACCTGTGGATTCTATGTATAGATATTGGTAATGTGTCTCTTTTATTGATCACCCCAATAGGTATACCCGATTGATTTTATAAACTTTTTTGGATTTTTTTAATTATTTCAAGCCCATATTAAAAATTATTTTAGGAAACACATCAAAGTTCAGATTTTATCTTGATGTTCGTTTCATATTCCATTCTCCATGGACACTATTTTCTTTTGGAATTTTCTGATTTTTTTTATATTGTTTTTTGGGTAATTTGATGATGCATTTCCTTTCGGGGCATCCTATGATATTGGGTCTTCCATTCTGATATGCCACGGTTTAAGCTTTCTATTGCCATTACCTTTTTGAGGAGGAAGTGGAACTATTGATGCTTGATAGATTTTCTGCTGGGTTTTAATGTTTAGAAGTGGATGAGTTTTAGGCTCCACTTTGTTTCTTTTCATTCTAATTATGGTGTGGTTGCTTGCGAACGCCAGGGAAGAATAAAAGACGCTATAAATTGCATTTGCCAATGAATTTTCAGCAGACTGAAATGATACTAAAACTATCTGATCCAATATATATGGAGAATATTGATATCGTCATTGTGCCAAATCGAACAATATTTGAAAGAATGCTCTTAGCAAGCACCCATCTTTAAATTCGGTTTAGACGCTCTAATACGAACGAGGAAGTTGCATTTCGCTAATAGAAATGTTGATGAGGATGCTACTAATAATTAGATGATGTTATTGTCAAAATACTCCGGAAAAAATTTATATGCAGTAAGCTTAAATGGATGTTATTGTTATATTTTGGCTTTTTGTTTTATCATCATAGAACAGGATGCCCCTTATGTCTGTTGTTCAGTTTAATGGTCTTCTCTGGTGCCTTTTATTTGATATTACTATATAGATGTGGCTATGTGTTCTCTGCTGAAGTAATTTTTCCCTCAAAAGAAGAAACTTCGTTTCTATCATCATTTAGTATAATAAAGTATGGGCACTAAAGAATAGGTCCCATTGTTTTCTACTTTCCCCTATTTTTGGTAAGTGATAAGGTTCCTCTCATTGTTACAGGTTCCACAATAACCAGAAAACCATTAAGCAGTTCCATGACTACAGAGAGTGAAATTGACAACAAAGATTCAAAGTCGATTACAATAGTGGACTTAGAATGACACTGGGTAGTAGAAATGCCCATGATAGCAGGGAGATTCAATTAGGGGGATGTGTGAGAAAGGCAATTTTGGTTTTTAGGCAGATTGCAAGGAGAATGAAAAAGAACCAAGAAGCAATTTTGGTTTTTAGGCGGATTGCATGGAGAATTAAACAGAACCAAGAAGCAACTGACGATGGTTTTTGTGTTGGTTTTGATTAAGTTTGATGTAATTTATTGGAACTGGTTTGAAAAGAACATCTTTCATTCCATGCCAGTTTGTTTCTATCAAGTGCCTGAATTGTTTAGTTTTGTTGTAATTTTGGTATGACAATGTATGTCTAAGAACCAATAATCTCATGAAAGAAAATGCTTTCTAATTATGGTATTTGCTCATTGTTGCGTGTATTATATGTTGGAAATGCACTAACTATAATATTATCAAAATTAATATGTATCCTTCTCTTTTCTGAATAAAACTAACCATGGGGTCTGCTATTGTACAGTGGTATACATTGTGTGTTATATAGTAGTTTTACAAAAGAAAAGTTAATTGCACAACAAAAAGAGCTTTTTGTTATTATCATAAGATTGGAGCGGATTGTATAAAAAGCAACATTTTCCATTATAGTTTTGCAAAAGAGAAGCAACCTTTTCATGTTTCAGGGTTCTACGAAGGGTTTGAGGAAGGAAATCAGGGAGATGCTCCCGGTCATAATTTTCAAGGAAAGTTTCTTGGTCAAGGAAACAATCTGAGTTCACATTTAACACTAAAATGCTCTATGCTCTTCTTGGTCTTGGCATAAGGTAAGATTTGTTGGTAAAAAAATTTATGGGGTAAGAATCAGGTAGCCCCATCTAGCAAATCATCAGTATTCAACACATGCATACATATAGAGAGAGAGAGAGAGAGAGAGAGGGAAAGAGAATTATCACATACATAATCCTTCATTTCCTTCATTTCAATGAGAATTGGCACTAATATTGAAAACCTTTGCACAACTCCAACACACATGAGAAAGTTATATTCCTTCAGGGTAACGAGACAAAATTTACATGCATTTAGCATATCCAAGCTGAGGGAAGGCAGGAGAAAAATTATCACCAGAAAAAGAGCGGGGAAGGGATGGTGAAAGAGAAAACCATCACTCAGTTCCCAATTCACATAAGCACACGCATATAGAGAGAGAGAAGCAAGTAAATTTCAACATATGCATTCAACATACCCATGCAAAGAAAGACAAAAGACGACTAAAACCAACAGGCTCAGCCCCAAATTAACAGTGTAACAGTATCGGCCCAAACAACCATAAACTTCTCCCAAAAAGGAAAACAAAATAAGAAAAAAACGATTAAACTACTGAGTGTACAACAATAAAAAACCAAACTAAACAATGTAAATCTTCAAAGCTCAAGCAACAACCCTCAGCAACTGGATGTTGCACTCAAGTCTCAACCCCACACAGTATGAATAGATATGGAGAGAGAGAGAGAAATCATGGGAAACAAGTGTAACACATCCTGGTGAACAAACTATAGACATTCACGACCCGCTCTTTGTCTATCTCACTAGGCCTCATGGGGCTCCTTCTCTTCAACATCATACTCTCCATCTTTGTCGTCAGTTGCATCCTGATACTTCCGATACTCGGACACCAAATCGTTCATATTGCCCTCATCCATTCCCTCACCAGTGTACCAGTGCAATAAAGCCTTCCTCCTAAACATGGCCGAGATCAGGTGGTTCAAGTCTCCAACAGCAAAAATCGAGAGAGAGAGAGAGAGAGAGAGAGAGAGAGAGAGAGAGAGAGAGAGAGAGAGAGAGAGAGAG
>NW_006499801.1:3441281-3462243 GCF_000471905.2 Amborella trichopoda
TATCTCGTCCTCCGTCCTCCCCTCCCCCCTCCCCCTCCCTCCTCTCTCTCTCTCTCTCTCTCTCTCTCTCTCTCTCTCTCTCTCTATATATATATATATATATATATATATATATATATAAAAGTTTGTCTAGAGTTAACAACCACTCAAAATACAAAGGTTAAAGTTAGAAGGGGTTGTGATGGGTGTATTTATAAAAAAGTTCATTACTTTTTGTTTAAAAAATTATTTTAATAGTAATTAAACCATTGAGCAAAGGCAAATTTGAAATTTTTATAAAAATACATTGGCATTTTGGAAGTTAGTATCCTGGAATTTTATTTGTAGAGTGCCCTTGTCTTTTAGTAAAAATTTCAATTTTACCTGCTATGGAGATGACAAAAGTACCTCTTGTCTTGTAGTAATATTTATAAAATTGCTCCTACTTAATGATGAAGATATCACAAAAAATAAATTTTTTTAAAAAATAGACTATAAAATTAGTAAATCCACCCTTCACAACTCTCTCTATCTTTAACCTTTGTAATTTGAAGGGTTATGAAGTTTAGATTATCCATATATATATATATATAGATAGAAATGGATTTGGCTGTGATTGGTGTTGAGAATCAGCTGATATACGATGCATTGCTGCTCATTTTTTATTTTCCTTGGAAAGGATGCAATGCGCCAAACTTCTTTAAATTGGATCAAAACCTTGATCAATTCTTAAGACAGCATGGAAGCAATTGGTCTGAGTTTAAGTGCAATATGTTTGTATAGAGTGTCTTGGCATGGATATTTCACAATCATTTAAATACTTTTTCCTACTAGCATTTCCTTGGACCTGACCAAATCTACATCTCTTTACTTCAGTTGTAAAGGTCTGTATCTTTTAGTAAAGTGTGTAAGAACTTCAAGAAAGTATGTATTTTGCAATGTTTTCATTTGAATATTAAGTATGTATGTGTGCTTAATGTGAAATGGTTTTTATTCATTTTCATCACAAGCTTATATGTTGACATTCAATATTTCATCTTCAATTGCACAACTCATCTTGAAATTTGTAGGGTTAATGACTGCTAAATATGAAAATCTTATCGTACTTTCTTAGCTGCATGTCAAGTATTTGAGAAATATAGCAGAGTATAAAGATGATCTTGGTTGGAGTAATGTGAGTTGCCGAAAGTGGTTGAAGAAGTTTATCATTTTGCTACTGTTCTCTGATTATATGTTCTTATAAATTTTTATGTTTGTTCTCCTTTTCATTTCATGATACCATTTTGATTTCTTTATTCTCTTTTCACCTGGGGTTACCTATTGATGATATTGACCGATAATCATTAATTTGTCTTACTTTCTAAGATACTTGCCTTAATTGTAAGTGCTGGTAAAAGAAAAAAATTGTGGATTTTTAACTGGATTTTGCCTCTTTGATGTGGTATGCACTTTCTTTTGGTAATTTATTTATGGACTACTAGATTGTTGTTCTTATCTTGCACGTTGTTATGCTAATAATTGCCTTTATTTGTTGCAGAATAAAACGAGTGAACAGATCTACCTTGATCCACTGATAAACAAGACTGGGGATGTTTGGCATATATTTCTTATGGGAAATTTCGAGGATATGCTCTATGGTTATAGAGTTGATGGGGAGTTTTTCCCGGAGAAGGGGCATTTCTTCGACTCATTGAAAATTTTATTGGATCCCTATGCTAAGGTTTGTTCCTTAGGAAATGTGAATCTTCTGTGGTTGTCCATTGAGCAAGTAACGCGATCCTTTTTTTTTTTCTGGGGTAGGTAACCTGGGATTTGAACTATGCACATTAATTGCAGCAGCCCTTATCACCTAACTTTCACAACAAAAATGTTAAAACATTTGCTCAATAAAGTTACATAATAAAATTTTTCTGAGTGTTCTACTATTTGAGTCTGTTTCCAATTATGTTGTAAAAATAACCTTGTCCTGTTGATGCTTCAGCAATGATGAATCCACCTTCTAAATTTTCCCTTTTTGTATCAGGCAGTTGTAAGCAGAGGAGAGTATGGTGTCCCCGGGCCTGGAGGAGATTGTTGGCCCCAAATGGCTGGGATGGTTCCTTCACCAAAGAATGATGTAAGCATTTGACTTTTATATATCATTTAAAGGTTTTTAGTTTACTTCCACTTAAAATGTACCCTAACACATTTTTGTTTATTTTACTTGCACCGTTGCACTCATATGATTTATCTTTGCATGATGTAACCATGGCCATATCTGTCTACAAAATGCCAACTGATGAACATGTCTGTACTTGAGACTCAAAAATGACCTTATCAAATGCCGATTTTGCATCTTTGTGGGAGACAATTTTTGAGTTTTATGTGACATAGCCGCCCTTTAGAACATAACTGAAAACAATTTTGAAAAAAATTATATTACCCCAATAACTCAGTAACAGATAAGCTCTTCTTAGCCGCCCTTTAGAACTTAACTGAAAACAATTTTGAAAAAATTTAAATTACCCCAATAACTCAGTAACAGATAAGCTCTTCTTAATTTATTATAAAAGTTCATCTAGTCCAAGTAAAATCGGCAAGGTGATTGCGTTGACTGCTTGCGGTGCATGGGCTGGGTGAGTGCAAGGGATCAGGCTCAAGGAACTGAGGGGTGAGCTTCACAGCTGTGGTATGCTAAATTTTAGAAACAAAATGGAAAATGTTTGACTGTGTATCATCTGCTGTCACTAATTTATAATTGACCTGTGAACCTGTTAATGGGAATTTGTCATTCTTGTGTGTGTGTGTATGTGTGGTAGGGGGGGGGAGGGGGGGGTATTTATGTGTGTGAGTTGCCTTATAAGATTGCTGATCTGTGTATTTCTGTGTCACGACATGTGAAAATTCTGACTGATATGAAAAACAAATGCATGATGAGTGCACAATCTTGACCTATTCTAGTAGTTAGCATGCCTGTGATGGTTGTGGACATTCATCCATGGGTGTGGTTACTTTATGAATTTTCCATGTAGAGACATCTGCTTGATTATAGTATTTTAGCGCCAACATTCATTGCATTATGTGATGGTACCTATGCGTAGTTTGCTGTTCATTTTATGTCATGTCTTGTTAAAAGCTATCAGGTGGAGCTTTATCTCGGTTATGTTCTTTTATGATGACTCTAGTTTGACTGGGAAGGAGATTTACCTCTGCGGCTTCCTCAAAAAGATCTCATAATCTATGAAATGCATGTCCGTGGTTTCACAAAACATGATTCCAGCGAGGCGAATTTCCCAGGAACCTACCGTGGTATGGTGGAGAAACTTGACCACCTAGAGGTACGAGTTTCCCAATAGCATTTTTCAACAATTTATGTACACTACTTTATTACATACTTTTGATTGCATTCTTTTATTTGTGGCGTATATGTCCTCCATTAGAAAGAAACAGCATGGTTATGAACTTAGGTGCCAACTTGTTGGTTTCTTATGAAAGGATATGAAATTCATGAGTTCATGTTTATTCATGTGCAAAAGAGGCTCATTCTTATCTGAGAACAGCAGATGCTTCAAGTTCATAAAAAATATGAGGATGCTTTGATGATGTGACACTTGTATATTATGTCATATTATTTATATTGCAGGGTTCGAGTTTAAGGCTTAAAAGAGTTTACCTCTTACTCTGGAATAACTGCTTGCGAAATATATCATTGCTGTATTCTCTTTTCATACACAACACCCAGTGATATATGCCATACTACCGGAATCTTGGAAGTGTTCAGTTTTTTTGCTTGTGTAGAAAGCTGGGTTGGAGGCTCGCTACCACACTCTTCAACACATGCATTTTGAATGTCTATTAATTTTCTTGAACTAGGTTTCATAGTGAGAATTGATCAGGATTTGCAGGGTAACCCATCTCTATTGATGTTCTGGTGATCTAGTAAGAGATGCAGTAGTGTTGCATGTGTTGATGTTAAAAGATCTATGTACATATGTGTTCATCTATAAATTTGTAAATTAAGTATTTGTATGTACCTATAAACATATTTGACTTCTTATATTCATGAGTATTTTAGTATTATGAACTACTTGTATATGTGCACTGTGTGATCATGCAGATTCATGTCAGTGACATTCCTTTTTGAATGTTTCACTACGATTCATTGGTCTGCCACCAAGTCTCCACATTTGCTCAGTTGTTATGTGCTGGTTTTGCTGTGTCCTGGTTTGTGTCATATGGTAATGGTGTAAACTGGATAGGAAAAGAAAGATGTTAGTTCTTGAATGTCATATTTAAGTGCTCAATCTAGGAAAACTAGTGATAAGTGTAGTGCATATATAGCATGATAAACAATAATTGATGGATAAAAAAGTCCAAATATGTGCTAGTTGCTTGTGTAGAAAGCTGGGTTGGAGGGTCGCTACCACACTCTTCAACACATGCGTTTTAAATGTCACACTACAATGCATTGGTCTGCCACCAAGTCTCTATGTTTGTGTCGTGTTGAAAGATGATAGTTCCTGAATGTCTTATTTAAGTGCTCAATCTAGGAAACCTAGAGATAAGTGTGGTGCATATATAGCATGATAAATGATAATTGGTGTATAAAAAAGTCCAAATATGTGCTAGTTGGATTTATATATTTGATTTAGAGAAAGGAAACTTAAAATATTAATTTTCTTGAACTAGGTATCATAGTGAGTGTTGATCAGGATTTGCAAGGTAACCTATCTCTATTGATGTTCTGGTGATCGAGTAAGAGATGCAGTAGTGTTGCATGTGTAGATGTTAAAAGATCTATCTTCATATGTGTTCATCTATAAATTTGTAAATTAATTATTTGCATGTACCTATAAACATATTTGACTTCTTATACTCATGTGTATTTCAGTCAAGTAGTGGTTTTTTATTCCACAGAGGCGCTTTAGATCTTCCGTTTCTATAGCTAATTTATTAATGCTTTTATGACATTTCGCTCTGAAAAATGCAAGGGAAACCAAATGCAATCTCGCTTTGGCCATGAGGCTTCGTGGTCCCAAAGTTCTTATCTACAATCATCTTGATGCTAACTGAACCTAGTGGAGTTATCATATCATGTCACATGACATGTTTATTTTGGAATGCATGGAATGGCATGTTTATTTTAAATGCTCATTATTCCTGTTGATCGAATTATATTCTATAGTAAACAGGTTTTTTTTTGTGTGCAACATATTGATCCATGTGTCCCCTAATTCTTATTTGATTTCTGTCTATGAACATTGGCATTGGCTTCTTGAAATATTTTGCACAGGTATTGATTCCATAGATTCTGATGAATGCATGCTTACGCTTTTTGCTGCGTTCTATCTGTCATAAGGCTAACACATTGGTTCAGAATTGAATTTTCCCTGAGTTGTGGAAGCAAGTAGGTAGCACTGATAGATATTTGATTTGTTTGGTCTGGACATGCATTATATGACCTACAGTTCAATGTAAAAGGCATTATGTTTGTCTAATGATGGAAATTTCCAATCTCATTCCTCAAGTAGTGGTTTTTTATTTTTGGTGAATAATAAGGTGGCAAAGAAATGTTTTAATAATTTAGAGGAGTTTCAGGATAACGACCAATTGCCATAATTATTTTGCCTTTTTCATTTGCCAGGCTAAATCTTTGTGTATTCTTCTAAACAGGAACTCGGAATCAACGCAATAGAGCTTATGCCTTGTCATGAATTCAATGAGCTGGAGTACTACAGCTATAATCCTGTCTTGGATGATCATAAGTATGTGGACAAATCTTTACAAGTGGAATTTGATTTCTCGTGCTACAGATTTGAATAATCATAGGCCACCAATGGAATATGCTTTAGGGATCGCCACATGGATCAGCAGCAATAATGCTTCCATTTTTCTTTTATTTGACTGTTTGACATTTGATCTGGTCCAATTATGCAAATTTTGTTAGCTTTGAAATTTCTGCAGAATGAACTGAGTTTTCCAATCAGCTGACAAGTGCATTGGAGTGGGTTGGATGAAAGAAAGAACTGCCTGTTGCAACTACTGGCACAAATTTAAATTTAAGAATTTAGAGGTGAAATATTGAAAATTACCCCTGCTAAACACATAAATATGTATATATTAAAAACAATAGGAAAAGTTCAAACAAGGAGATATCTAACCGCTTCATAGTTCAAATTGAGGTGCTGATGTTTGCATCCAAAACTTTGAAGATGGAAGGTTGTCTATCACGTGCAAGTGATTTGGTGGGGCTATTGGTCTGCGGATCTGTAGCGCAAATATTTTGGATAACAAATTTACGTGCATTTCCAATTCATGATGTGTTTCATATGTGCATAAGAGCAGATTGGCAGCCATATGAATGATACTGGATGATTAACTGAACCACTAGAGCATCTAGTCGTCTATATTTAAATGCAGTATGCTGTATGTCAGCTTGTAAATATAGAGTTACAACCACCGTTATTTATCAGAAGAAAATTTTATAGTTACAATTTCATGTATGTTCTAATGCTTGGTATCTACTGTGTATGATTTCTGCTATAGTGCTTTCCTGGAACCTTTCAGCCTGATTATTCAAGAATGAGGTATTTGGATTGCGTTTTTGCTACTGATTACTTGACTGTTAGGTTCTACAGAAAATTAAAAAGAACCGTTTTCCTTGTTCTGCTAAATTAATTACTAATATATAAACTGTATTTACTAATGTCACTGAGGGATATAATAGCACATACTATGATGATGGGATGGCAGGCTGAAACTTGTTGGTCAAACGCTATGCATGACATTTTTTTTTTTTACCAGCTTTCTGGGATATGACTGATTTTTCTTTGTTTCCTTTGCTAGGGTGAATTTCTGGGGTTACTCAACAGTTAATTTTTTCTCTCCAATGATGCGATATTCATCATCTGGTATGCAAAACTGTGGCCGTGATGCAATAAATGAATTCAAGCTTCTTGTTAGAGAAGCTCATAAACGAGGCATTGAGGTGATCAAGAGGTTTTTGATTACTTTTTTATGGGTTGTTATTCTTGATATATTCATCTGGTTTCATAGTAGTTTTTATGTCTCTGTTTTGTTCATACAGGTCATTATGGATGTTGTTTTCAACCACACAGCTGAAGGAAATGAGAAAGGTCCTACTTTTTCGTTCAGAGGCCTTGATAGCTGTGTCTACTACATGCTGGCGCCAAAGGTGAGCTTGAGCTTGGTCAGCGAGCTTGTGGGTGTTGCAATGATCTTGAACTTTCCGAGTGTGTTTCCATCATGCAAACAGAAAACACTCTTTTCCATTTTGTCTTGATCTCCTTTTCTTGTTAATGTGTAGTTTGGTTGTAAGCTTAAAAACTTTGCTACTAAGCTAAAAATCCAAATTCGAAAAATTCAAATCAGACTTGAAATTTTTTTTTTGGATGTGAAGTTTAGCTTCTCTCAAATGACCCTCTAACCCAACAGGCATTATTCTTTCTCTCTCTCTTACCTGTCCACCCAGCACGTTGGATGCTGTTTCCCTCTTCGTTCTAATTGGCACTAAGTTCATGGGGTTTAAGAGGAGAAACATGGGTTTATGAAGAGGAAGAAGATGGGAAGGTAGAGGAGAGAGATGATGAAGCTAGAGAGGGTGGAAATGAGAGAGAGATGGGTGGATCATGATATGGATTGAGAGGATTTCACAGACAATGAAGATGAGAAACCAAAAACCGAACCCCTACCTCTCATCGTTAAACACAACCGTTTCCATAAAACCATCCATGAATTACCTCTCTCTCTCTCTCTCTCTCTTCATGCAACCACCATCTGCAAAGGCTGCCCTTCTTCCCCCCCAAAAATGGGAATCTCAGAGATGCATGAGAAATTGAGAAGCCACAAATACCTCAAGCTAGGAGCTCTAGCAAAGCTAACAGATCACGAGCTCCTTTTCCATCTAAACTAGATCTCTTCTGCCAATCTAGATTACAGCTCGGCTCCACCATCAATGTTGTCATATCAGGGTTCAAGGTTGAAGGCTATGGAATAGATTCCCTGTTTGCTGTATCAGTTAGGGTTTGGGCCTTGATTTCTCAGAGGAAGAAGCTGCTTGGTTCAAAGGTGGTTTTGCCCTTCCTACACATTTACACCCTGTTTCTTCACTTGAGCTAAGATCTCCTGATTGATAATTGATGTTTTTTTAAAGAATCTCATTGTTCCACAATAAACTGTTACTGATAATTGGTCCTCTGTTCACTGTTATTTTGATGACTTCCATGGATGAGAAAAGTGGGGGTTGAATAGGTGAGAGAGAGAGAGAGGGAGGGAGGGAGAGGGAGAGGGAGAGAAAGAAGAGTGGGGGGTGGGGGACTGTTACTTTATCAACTTCCATGGATGAGAAAATTGGGTGTTTGAACGGGAGATGTCATTTTTGTAGAGAGTTTGGTTTATCTCTGCCCAATAAAAACTGGAGATGCTATAGAGAAGACGCCTATAGATATCCAAAAAACCTTTCAGTACTAGAAAACCGGCTCCAAATCTTTCTCATTCTATATCTAGAAAACTTAAAAGTCTTTTGAACGATGATTTTCTTATTTGACATCCAAACTAGCCTTAAATATTCAATCCAGAAAAATCAGCTTGAGGCTATAATTGTCTGTTTAATTTGATGGGATTTTCAACCAGGCCTTTCTTCCATTTTAGACTAAAACTGCACATTGATGCTGTGCAGGGTGAATTTTATAACTATTCTGGCTGTGGCAACACCGTCAATTGCAACCATCCTGTTGTCCGCCAATTTATAGTGGATTGTTTGAGGTTCATTCTCTCTCTTAATCTGCTTTCTCAGCTCCTGTTGCTATTATGTGGAAATGAACATGGACTTTTGGTGCAAACAAACAAGTTGTAGTTGTTTCCTTTTCAGCAGCAAGAAGCATAGATTGTTTTTTTTGTAGTTAATTGGTACCTTCAGCCTTTGATAGATCCTGGGAGAAAAAATACACCTATTTTAACCAAAGCCACAAGCTTCCTTTGAAGGCAGTGGAGGATTATATCCAATCATGAGCTTGGTATACAAATAAATCTGGCCAAAGGGATGGCATCTCATGTTTTGTATCTAATTTGGAGAAATATAGTGATGTGGAATTGCATGCTTCATAGGTCAGTTAATGAAATTGATCGTAATGTGTTGTGATGAAGTGTAACGAACAATCACAATCCGAGTTCTGCTAGCTATTAGGAGCCAAGCACTAACTTGGGGGGCGTGTCGAGGTTCACGATGAAGTGCGCCTGTTGCATATGAGCAACCTCGCTTCTCAATCCGCATAGCTCTACTGGGAGAGGCCTCTCCAAAAGAGTTATGGGAATGGCTTCTTTGAGGTCCATAGCTGGCAGTGACTCATAACACGCTATTTACACTGGAGGGGGGCAGCCAGGATCTCTGCAACTTTCATGTCTGATCCTGGGCCGAAGCACAGCTGGATATGTTTCCAGTAATCTGGATTGGTTCAGTTTCAATATCTGCTTGTAGTTGGATGTATTTGTTGATGTGAATCATGATTGTTCCTGAATGAATTGGAAACTTGATTTGTTTGAATTATTTGACTACTTCTGATGCTGATGATATCGATCTCTCCACCATTGAAGATAGTAATTGGGGAAACTATCTTTTAGTACTCGAAACATAAAAGATTCTGCAATAAAAGAACAATTTGAGCGCATCTGTATGCTAACTTGCCTGCATTATGAGGGATTTTAGCTTTTTAAGCCTTTGAAATTTCTATGCAGAAGTTCCATATATTGTAGCCTGATGATGCGGTCTTACTGATAGTTGACATTTTGTGCAATGTGAAGTACCCGGTGAACATAATCATCATTGTAATCAGAAGTGCACTTATGGACTGCTATACTAATTTATTTTCCCACATCAATTACATGCAATTCATGGTATATATTTGTTATGGGTTGTGGCTTCGTCAATCTGTTGTCCTTTCATGAGACCATTTTCAGTCAGTAGCATTTTAGTATCAAACATTAAGGGATCACCCATCTGATTTCAACTGTTTATTTTTCTTGCTCCAATAGTAGTCTTGCTTCAATACTTAAAAAAAATATATTAGTCTTATACAATGTCTATGTGTTTTGCATTCAACAGATACTGGGTAACTGAAATGCATGTTGACGGGTTCCGGTTTGATCTTGCATCTATCATGACCAGATCATGCAGGTTATTACTGCAATCTTTTTCCCCTAGTTTATGTGCTTTTGTCTTTTCTCATTCTAAAAGGTTTTTTTTTTTCCTTTCCCGTTCTGTTTTGAAGTTTATGGGATGCAGCCAATGCCTTTGGGAGCCCAATAGAAGGCCACTCTATAACAACTGGCACTCCATTGAGCAATCCTCCTTTGATTGATTTGATCAGTAATGATCCTGTTCTCAATGGAATCAAGGTATACACTGATCGAGTTTTAATATGTTAATTGTAATCATTTCTCACTCAACTTTCTACTACTGAAGAATTTTATGGACTTCTATCATGCAAGGAAATGGCAAATATATGATGACTTTCTTTTGATTATTCAAAGAATTTTTTATATTCCCATGTCATGATCCTTATCTGGCCAGTTATGAAGGTCTACAAGAGGCATGTTATGTAACCAAGCCTTCTTTTAGTCTTTTTATTTTCTGATAAGGCAGTGTTCCTTCTGTCAATCGTTCTTCGGTAGCTGCAAGCTGCCACCTTAATTATTTGACCTCCAAACAATTGACCTTCCTTTTGTTTTCTTTCTATCCATTCAACAGCTTATTGCGGAAGCATGGGATGCAGGGGGTCTTTACCAAGTTGGAGGTTTTCCTCATCATGGTGTGTGGTCAGAGTGGAACGGCCAGGTAAGTTTCCTATTCTTTTGCCAATATGACTAATATATCTGGCCATTCTGTTTGGTAGTGGCATTTTGCTTGGACATTTTTTTGTGGAGGGGTCACTAGACATGTATAGGTGTTTATATGAAATTGAAGGTTGGGAGGTAATGCAGACCTAGTAGCTTGGAGCTAGGGTTAGCAAAGAAGATGATATGGAAGATCCAAAATTAGAGAAAGATTAAAAAACTGAGATAAAAGGAGCACTTGTTGCTTTAGGGTTTTGATTGAAGTCCATAAAGATCATTCATAATGTTTGAGTACATCCCTTATATAATAAGAAAACCCTAAACAAGACTTAATCCTGGTCATTCATCTAATCTAATTATGACTATTTGTTATAAAAGCTTTTAAGTGAATAAAAAGACATAAAAGATACAAGAAATTACTATGTATTTCTCTAAGTAAATAAAATGACTCATGAAATAAATAAAAGACATAAAAGGACATAGTCAATGACTATTTTGCCTTCTACAGATCTTCTTGTAAACTTTAAACTTGTCTCTTTATCTAGATACTCGTTATTCTGGGATGCATCAATTCCCCCTTCATCAAAAGAACTCGCCCTTGAATTTGGTTGTCGTCTGAGGTATCGTCGTGATATGGAATGAGATGCTTTTTTTTAAAAAAAAACTTGAGATGCTTTACGTTAAAAACATTAGAAGTGCAAAATTGGCTTGGAAGCTTTAATAGGCATTGTCATTGATTTTTTGAATGGTTCTACCTTGACACGAGTTGAGATCAAGGCGTGCCATTTTACTGCATTCCCCATAGACAACAGATTAACCACGTTTTGGGCCCATTGAGAATTGCCACATTTGTGGTACATAAGTGCAGTGCACTTGGTCCTAAACACATCAGAGAATACGCTACCATGAATTTTGAAGCATCTCAAGATTAATGATGCTTTACCCGTGGGACTTCCTTCAATTCGCACATAGCGATTAGATATAACTATTTGCCTCTGAAACAAAATAATGGTTGAAGTTGAACACTAACATCAGGAATATTTTGAACTCACTAGAAAAAAGTTCATAGGAAAATATCACAAAACCCTCAGGGCACACCTCACATGATACTCCATATTCAGGTAAAGCTCTAAGAAGAAGAACATTCGTCATCATTACCTCCAACAACACCATTCTCCTTTTTATTTTCTCTAGGGACTAAGGAACCAATTACCTTCAATATTTTAGGAACTACTCCTTAACATCCACTTGTTTTTTATCAAGAATAGAAGCGTCCACAAAATCCTCACCAATGGTGGGATCTTCTTTTTGATCCTCTTTACGGATTGGAACACCATTAAAGCTATGATCACCCACTTCTTTTTCGATACTCAATTCTTTATCCAAGTACTTTTTAAAGACTGGCAGTAAGTCTTGGTCCAAAACATGCTGATCTTGAGAACCATGTGGTAAGAACAAAGTTTCTCCATGGTTGCCCTCGGATAGAGTTCCATAACACCTGATCATGATTTTGTGCCTAGGTCAATGACACTGTGCACTGAACTCTTGAAAAGATCACACCATGAATCTGACCCGTTTGACACCAACTTGGTCATTGACTCAACCTCGATCTCATCCTCCTGAGATTGGGCTTCTATTTGTGCCAAACACAGAGCTAGGATTTCAACTAATCTCCTCAGATTTGCAATCCTTTCTCACGAACTAGCATCCAAGGGCTTATTTGTCGTTTTTCCTCCTTTTCCTTTGTGTCGAGGCATGGTTCTAGATCCAGGGCACAAAATAGTAACTTGCTAAAGTAACGTGCTACAGTACCGTCCTTACTGATCGTCGGGGCTATGATACCAACTTGGCGCAAACCTAGTAGCTTGAGCTAGAGTTTTAGCAAAGAAGAAGATAAGAAAGATCCAAAAAAATTAGAGAAAGATTAAAAAATCAGAGGTAAAAGAAAGAGCACTTGCTACTCTAGGGTTTTGAATAAAAGTCCATAACAAGATCATTTATAATGTTTGAGTACATCCCTTGTATAAGAAAACCTTAAACAACACTTGATCCTGGCCATCCATTTAATCTAATCATGGCCATTTATTTATAGAAGATTTTAAGTGAATAAGAAGACATAAAAGACTATAAATTACTACTTATGCCCCTTAGTAAATAAAATGACTCAAGAAATAAATAAAAAAAATAAAATAACAGATTCAATGACTATTTTGCCCTTCAGCGGTTCCTCTTGTAAACTTTAAGCTTGTCTCTCTGAACTAGATACTCGAGAGCAGTATTTTGGGATGCATCAGGAAGTCATGTAGATATTATGTTAGGTGTAGAAGGTGTGTGCTAAAAATGAACTTCTTTTGATATTAGTTCTATCAGCCAGTTTCATCACAAATCTTGCTGTTTACGCTTAAAATTTTAATTTATACCAATAAAAGTATGTTGTGGTTGCTAGTCCTTGGCATAGTCTTTTCTTCTTCTTCTTTTAATTTATTTTATATTATTCCGTTCAGAATATAATTAGTTATCATGGGGCAAGTGAATGATGACTGTGCCCCTTACTGTTGCTGTATACTTATTCTCTTTCGTCATTATTGTCCAATTTCTATTAGCTGATGCCCGCCACATCTTCGCTTTCCTCTACCAAACATTCATCGTTTTGTCGATAGTTTTCCAAGATCGTCATCGATTTATGACAATGTACTGTTGATGCAGATAAAAAGCTAACACAGTTCTCTTTATTTCTATCCTGATATCTGTATCTGATGGTGAGGGTCCCTTCCCCCTACTTCTGAAACCTGTGCCTTCTAGCTTCAGTTTCACATCATTCGGGCAACTAGAGTTGCTGCACCTGTGTTCAAGTCTAGGAGTGAATCATGGAAAGAATTATTGGCTTGCATCATGCAGGCAAGGAGCCATGTTGGATGTGACTAAGTTTGTATTTTTTCAGTACAGCTGTGGTGCATCCCACTCATGCTAGTGGAGACAATGAAGAGAGACTGATAGCTGCAATAGAACTGGCCTTTCCCTTTCATATCCTTGTCTGACAAGTGAAACAAGCGATGAGTTAGTATCGATCTTTTAAATGGTGTATCTCGTGATTTGCTTCGCAGTATGAATCCAACCAAACCAAAATAATGCTTTGCTTCACAATAGAGTACCTACTGGAAAGTGAAGCTCTTAGTGCATTGCTCATTGGTGTGGCTTGTAGCTTCATGCCACTTGTATGGAATCCAGTTTAAAGAACTGCTTCCTCACGCTTTGCTTGGAGTCCAAGCTTGAAAAAAAGCTTATATACTCACCTATGTGATCATGCCTTTCGAGGGCAAATCTGTACGGGTTGGGTCCTATCCTCCAATCGTTTTATATTATCCTTGTTAGCTCATTCCACCTCTTCACTAGCAGAGTGGGTCTAGTGGCGTACAGACAGAGGCTTGATTGCTTGCAGAAATCTCCAACCCTGGGATATATGTAGGTTGCTCACAGGACACAATACATACACTTTTGAGGGTGGGCTCTTCATCCCGCAATACAATGAAGGCTTTGTACATACATGGGGACTCTTAAGATTCTCCCACTTGGACAACAACTTCCAAGCAATCACAAGAGACCCAAAGAAAAGTTCTCTACGAGCTTCTTAATATTCTTCCTCTAATGAAGCCATCGTTGTCAGTGAGTCACAAGCACACTCTGGAGCTCGTTTCGCTACCCCGACAAACCCACCACCCCATGGAATGCTTCTGCTAGCCAAGATCAGAAGTCTGATCCCCATCCTTGTGGCCACTCGTTGAGTTTTTCACTGATTCCTCCTTGGTACCAAAGCCCAAGCCTTCTTGTGTCTCATACTCTCTTCAGGTTGACAACCGAAGAAGCCTTTGATTCTCTAGAAGCAATGTCACTAGACTTGTAGCATGGTCTGGCAAGTCATATCACAGTCAAGGCATCTAGTGACTTTCTAAAATAGAGGCCATTTCAATGTAGAATACACTAATGATGGATATAATTTTGTCAATAAACTATTGATGGATAGAATTCAGAATACTACCTCCATCAACATTCGCACTGAACCTCACTTTGGTAATGTAAGAGAAATATATTCTTATTCACAACATGGAATTGATAATTGACCCATGTGGCCCAAAATATGCTGCTTGAGGACATTAACACATCCATTTACAAGGAGATGACTCATATGTCATCCGATACTTATCCTATGGGGCTGCGGCTGACCCATGACATTCCATCTATTTTCAACTGCTAAGCTCTCTTTTTGTTTAAAAAATTACTCTTTGTTATGAAATTGGGTTTCATTTATCTGAAAAGATTTTATGCTAGTGCAGGAACAAAATGTAATTTGCTTCCTTTGGTGAACCCTATTAAGGAGTATTTTCAGGAGTCCAAATTTTGCGGATGTGCCCTCTCAACCTAACGACCAACCTAATAGAAAAAAAGGATGCATTTCAGAAGTACAAAACCACGAAGTAGGATTCAATGCAGACCATCCAAATTTTGGACATTCAGATCTGGCGCATAAGAATTCAAATCCTTTTCTTCTTTTTAAATTTCATAGAGTGATTTTAAAATGGATCCCGAAATGTCAGATAAAGAAAATCCTACTAAGTAGGTCTTTTGCCTGAGGTAGCAGATGTACAATTTGCTCCTATGGTAGCACCAAATAGGTGCCCTTGATTTCTTTATATCTTTCTTTCCTTGCTGCTTTATTCTGAACCCTATGCTATAATGCTTGCATTCAAAGATTTATCTTCCTTAATTTTTGTCCTTAGTTTTTGCTTTCACATTTTAATTTTCAATTTAGTTTACTACACCAATGCAATAATTATCTTTCTTCATTAAGAGTCTTACTATGCTGGGATGCATAACATTTTATTATGTCTGGGTTTTTCATAATGGGGAAATTATGCATCTAAGTGGAATTTTTAAGCTTTAGCACAAGACATTTCGTGAAATTTTTTACCTGAAGATCATTCCTTTTAACCCTCCGAAAAGCGATACATCTGACACAATCAGTATTACGTATTATAGGTTAAAATTTCTTTGGCATTGAAAATATTGCCTTTTTTTAAAGTATTGACTTTTTAAAAAATATATATGAAAAGGTCACACATTATACCATGTTTTTACATTCTGAAGAAATTTTGTATGTGTAAAGCTAGTGTAATCTAAGCTCTAACAGAAGAGTGAAATAGTTTCTTTGTTCGATTGATTTCTTAAATATCATATGCCGTGAATCTCCATGGTATGCATTCAGATTGTTAACTGACATTAGATAATATTTGTTCTGCTCGAGTTTGATTGCGTTTTGAAATTTGGTCTGCAAATTGCTTTCAGTACCGTGACATAGTCCGCCAGTTTATCAAGGGCACAGATGGACTCTCTGGGGTTTTTGCTGAATGTCTTTGTGGAAGCCCTCAGTTATACCAGGTGAATTATGCAATGCTGAATGTGTTTTTATCATTTTTATCATATGTTCTATGGTGTGAATATATTGTATGTGTTCTTTTCATTTCTGCTTGACACAGTGGACCGCTAATGAGGATTACTAATCTATGTTTCTTGGTATCAATTTTGAAGACCTATATTTTTTTTCTCACTAGAAGAATGTCTGAATCAGGGAGGAGGAAGAAAACCATGGAACAGTATCAACTTTATATGTGCACATGATGGCTTGACATTGTCAGATCTGGTGTCATACAATGAGAAACATAACTCAGCCAACGGTGAAGGGAATAACGATGGTGAGGATCATAATAACAGCTGGAATTGTGGACAGGTAAAGCCCATGTAATTCTCACTTAGCAGTCATCTTGTTATTCTATCATATGACAAAAATTGTTATGTGCATTATTGGTTCGTTATTCCTCTGTTATGTTGGGGAACTCTTATTTGCTATAACATTTTCTGGTTAGGACAGTTCTATCCTTTTTTAAATGACTTGCAGGCTTGGGTTATAGTTCTTATTCTTTGCTAAGGAAACTCTTGGGTAACTGATAGGAAGGAGAATTTGCAAGTTTACCTGTACAGCGCTTGAGGAAGAGACAAATGCGAAACTTTTTCCTTTGTCTCATGGTGTCACAAGTAAGCCTTTCTTCTACTATCAATTAGGACTCTTTTCTATCTTTTCTGCATGTACACATTTATCAACACACCCACGCAAATATGGTTGAGTCGAATCATTCAAGTTTCAGTAGTAAATTTTAACCCCATCTCTAGACAAAATTCAAAGCCTAAAGTAGTTTTAAATCTCCATCATGATTATTAAAGTTGAACCTGAACTCATCACTCCTAAAGGTAACCCAGAAGCCTCAATGTCAGTACAAGAACATGAACATTAATTGTAATAAATCAAACCTCTAGACGTTGCATTGCACAAATGAAAAGTTCCTTTTTTTGGGGGGTTGCTGCTAATTCTGCTGTATGATTATTCTCTTTTCTGGAACTAGGGCACACCCATGATATTCATGGGGGACGAATATGGACATACCAAGGGAGGGAACAACAATACTTACTGCCATGATAGCTATGTAATGCACTGCTTCTTGCTCTTGGTGCCATTCAAACTCTATGCATTGTTTGTGCATGTGTAATTTTTTGACAAGGCTGTACGTTAAGAATTTTACATACAATGATCAGAAAAAAGGAAGGACTTTATTTTATACCTTGATGCAGATAAACTATTTCCGATGGGACAAGAAAGAAGACGCATCATCTGATTTCTTCAGATTCTGCCGCCTCATGACAAAATTTCGCCGGTACATAACTAATATAATTCTTCCATAAGCTAATTTTCTGTTTGACCATTTCCCATTTGTCACTCAAAAAATAATTGCCTCATGAAAGCGTGTTAAATTTATCTTGCTTCTCTTTCCATGCAGTGAGTGTGAATCTCTTGGTTTGGATGATTTTCCAACTGGAGAGAGGCTGCAATGGCATGGCCACTCACCTGGGGTGCCTGACTGGTCTGAGTCCAGCCGCTTTGTTGCGTTCTCACTGGTAAGGAACACTTTTAAGTTTCAAGAATTCCCTTAATTATTATTTTCTGTTCTATTGGCAGCTATCAATACACAACTGGTGTATGTCATATGGTAAACCTAAAGGGGATCCACCGGTCTGTTTGTGATGATGGGCAGTGGAGATAATGTAATGGGACTCACCACGACACTCCCTGCGGTGCAGTTGATCTCCACTGTTTGTCACAGGGAATGGACGGTGGATCCTCCTTTGATATTCCCCTTACTGAATGACGATAAGCCATTGGTGCCTGGTATGCGATCCCTACTTTTAATCGGCATTTGAAAAGTTGTCTCAACCTTTTCCAACTCATCCATGTCAACTTGACTTGGAGGTTTCCTAAGCTTATTATGTAAATTATGAAAATTTGGATTTGGCTCAGTTTTCCAGTTTTTGAATTAAAATTCCAAATCTTCTACTGAAACATATTATGAATCTTCTGCTACTATGTACTTCCATGCATATAATTGGTTTGAAGTTCGAATCCTGCTGCTTTCATCAGAGTTTTTTTTCCAAAAACTGATAGTCTCGGACCAGTTGACTCGGTTTTGGCTCTGACAGGAAACAATGCTTTTAATGAAGTCTTAATTTGGATGCCATTTAATGGTTCACTAAGGGCGTGTGTAATTTCAGAGAGTTTTTGGACCCTCCCTAAAAAATGATGGAAGAGTTATCTTCCAAAGTTTGTGGGGCAGTGTCATTGTATTTTATTTCAGAAATAATATTGCAATAAAAACACTGCAAATCACTGTAAACACAATGTGATCATTCCTGAAAAAAATTAAATAAATAAAAATAAACAAATTTACATAATTACACTTATCACATGGACAAATACACTGCTCAGTATTCAAATACCTTAGAGCTTGATACTTGACATTGAAATTATTTTTCATGTTAAGTGGCCATGGATCTCCATTGATAACTCTCTATCTCTTTAGTGTACTGTTGAAATTTCCATTTTTCTTTTTCTTTCCCCCCCTTTTTTTAATCCCAGAGAAGAAAAACTCATTTCTTTCTAATATTTATTACAATTGGAATTGGGCCAGATGGGTTCCATCGAGGGAGAGATTTATGTGGCCTTCAATACCAGCCATTTACCAGTGACCATCGAGCTTCCTGAGCGACCTGGTTATCGATGGGAGCCCCTTGTCGACACCAGCAAGCCTTCTCCATATGACTTTCTCTCTGCAGATCTGCCAGATAGAACCACAGCCATACAGCAATATGACCATTTCTTGAACTCCAACATATATCCCTTGCTTTCCTACTCGTCAATCATTCTCACACTTGCCCCAGATGACAATTCATGAGCATCCTTTAGTTTCTCTTTCTATCATCTTTTCTTTTCTTTCATCTCTCTCACCTCTCTTGTATGCTCATAATCCTTCAATCTTGTAAGCTCTCTCTTTCTCATATTCTGACAAATCTTCAATCTTTTACTCTGCATAATGTGCTGATAATTCTTCTGCCTTCTATCCATGTAAAGTGAAATAAAACCATGTATAGACTACAAATCATATAGAAACAAGCATTACGAATATTTTCTTTTTATTCATACTGAAAGTAGAGGTAAATTGTTAGGCATGTTTTTCCATTCAAGAAAACAAAGGCAAAGTGGACAGGCACAAATGTCTTTTCTACTTAGAAAGGTCGACTTTATTTGCTATGTACGGAATCTATTGTATCTTTGGTTGGCAGTAGGTGGATCTCATTTGCTTGGGGACAAAAAGAAGAGGCAAAAACATACTCAAGTATAGGTTTTTGATGAAAAATTTACGACCATATGTTTTTTTGATGTTGACTTTATGCCCTTATAAATTTAGTACTACATTGATACCTCATGAGGATGGATGTATACGAGTTTTGTTGGTGTCTAGTCTAAAAAATCAATATATTTAAACATATTTATGAATTTATTTTTTATAGATACATGTTATATATTTAAATTGTAAGATCGGTGCCAAAACGACCTAATTATTTGAACTTTTTAAATTCTTTAATAATTACTAGTTTTCCAACATGCCAATACCGAACACTAATGGCTACGTTTCATGGTAACTTGTGTAAAAGGAAAAGTTTATACAAGCTTGCAACCCTGTAGAAGTAATGTTGTAGTAGTTTTTTACTGTCAATCTTATTTGGACGGTATAGATCTCCCAATATCTCAATATTATTTTAAAAGACATGCATAATCTATACCACTGAACTAGGTTTCTACGTTATATAAACTGCACCTGAAAATTGTGTAGCTAGCTATAGATTCCTATTTTACATTTTATAAGTGAGAGATCCAAGACCATATAATGGAGTTTAAATTGGTAAAACATGAAATATTTCCTATATAAATTGTATCGGTTTAAACAGTACTATTTGGAAAGAAAGATATGACAAATTTTATAACAGATCTAGTGGTGCCAATTTATCTATCACTATTTAAAGGTGTGCTCTATTTTGATTGTTTAGAACATTTTTTTCTAAAAAAAAAATAAAGAGGAGAATATTTACTTTTTAGTGCAAAAATGTCAGAATCACTTTTATCCATCACATTCACTCTTATCCATCACATTTTATAACGGGTTCAAAAAAGTTGATATATTGACAAATATGCCAATATGTAATGGTCAGTGTAAAGTGTAATGGCCATTTTATTAGGGAATTCTCATAAGGTTCATACGTTAAAATCACTACCATATTCGACATATTCGCACTTTTATTCATGACTTCAATTTAGCCCAAGGTTCTTTGATTTCTCTTTGCAACATTGTTCGCAACCTTCCCTCTGTTTAAAACACGTTTTTTAGTTTTTAAATCTCTGATTTTTTGAAATCTGAGTTTATCAAAAGATATAAAAAAATCGTTTTTTTTAAAAGAACTAATACAAATCTATATTTTAATCTTTCAAAAAAAGCTTTTTTTAAAAAAAACTTATATTAATTTAATAGTATTGAATTTGGAAAAAATTTATATAAGGTTGAAACCTTATAATGTAAAACTACATATGCACCTCAAAAATCCTTTGAAAAAGATAGTTTTAATGTTGAAAAAACCTTTGATTGATCATCTTGACATCGAGATGTATGACTATAAAAAATAAAAAGATTTTAAGTCTCAGAAATAGTGCATTTTACAA
>NW_006499801.1:3466125-3487174 GCF_000471905.2 Amborella trichopoda
AGAGAGAGAGAGAGGCCTAAACCATGGAGGGTGAGGGGTTTACCGCAAAATGAGAGAGAGGAACAAAAACCCTTCGTCCCCAGCACGCCTTTCAGATACGAGACGGCGCGGGTCGAGAATATGTTTACAGACTGCTATTTTTAAATAAATCGGATACAAAATAGTGAAAATACGGATTGGCAAAAATACTTCATAAAGATATCGCTAATATATCTGATTAGGCTAAAAAAAAAAAAGGTGAAAGATATCGCTAATATATCGGATTAGGCTAAAAATAGGTGAAGTAAAAAAAATAAATTTATAATATTAAAAATTTTAAAATTTTAAAAAATAAAAATTATGTCAAAGTCATCAATTACTTATTCATATATATAAACTTTACTAAACTAATATAATTAAGTCAATTAATTTAGATACCCCGTGACTCTTATCTAATCATCCAATATTAAATACATAATTAACTAATACATACCAAAAATACGTGCCATATAAATCTACCTGTTAAATGCTTTAAGAAGAGTAATGATGTCATGCAACTGTTGTATTATAATATGAAGCAACAACCTTAAAAATCTATCCTATAGCTATTTGTTTCATCCAAATTTTGAAATATACACTCTTTTCATTCTAGTGAACAATCACAAAAAAGGGAAAAAATTCAAAACATAACCTAGAAAGTTTTTTTTTAGCCCAATTAACATAGGCCGTTATTTTGGTGAGATGCTTTGATCTAGACCTTAGAAGGATTTTTTCAATTTTTTTAGATGGCTTTAATATCATTAGATGAACAATGTTAAAAAAAAAAAAAAAGTTTTTGAGTTTACAAAGGCTAAGATCTTGAAATTCACAAAATGAATGGTCTAGATTCGTTTTTACAGATGACTCATTTTGGCTATATCTAGAGTTCAAATTAAACTTTTGTTTTTTGGAGATTGATTATTGAGATGAAAGAGTGTGTGTGTAAAATTTGAGGTCATACAAATACTACAAACATGATTTTTTAGAAGTGTCGTTGCATTATACTATAATACAATCGTTGCACTCGATCATTGCTCCTTTAAACTATGATACTACTATACAACTGTTGCATGAAATCATTCCCCAATACTTAATAGCAATGATTTAATGCAACAGTTGCATCATAGTATAATGCAAAGACACTTCAAAAAAACCATGTTTGTGGTATTTGTATGACCCCAAATTTTGCACACACTCTCTCTTCATCTCAATAAACAATCCCAAAAAAAGAAAAAAAAAAGTTCAATTTGAACCCTAAATATGGTCAAAATGAGTCCCATCCAAAAACGAATCTAGACCATTCATTTTGTGAATTTCAAGATCTTAGCTTTATAAACTCAAAATCATTTTTTTATTTTTAATATTGTTCATCTAATGATAATAAAACCATCTAAAAAAATTGGAAATGAAAAAATCATTTTAAGGCCTAGATCTAAAAATCTCACCAAAATGAACGCCCTATGTTAATTGAGCTAAAAAAATACTTTCTAGGTTGTGTTTTCAAAATTTTATTTTTTGTGATTGTTCATTAGAATTAAAAGAGTGTATATTTCAAATTTTGGATAAACAAATGGCCATAGATAGTTTTTTAAGGTTATTGCATCATATTACTATATAACGGTTGCGTAAAATCATTGTCCAATACTTAAACATATCACCTACTTAGCAGGTACCCAAAAAAATACACGACTATAGTCATTCCATAACTATAGTTAAAGTTTTATAAATTTCTTTAATTCAAAAGAGGCTTGTAGAAATTTGGGTTTCACATAAGTGCTTACGGTTTAGAGAGAGAAGAACGAAGGAAGAGAAAAAGATAGGGCTGGGCTCATTGCCATTAAGGTTTATTGAGAGAAGAGGCACTGATTTTTAGAGAGATAAAAGGAAGAACCCTAATGGAAGAAGCTTTAATTTCAGAGAGAGAAAAGGAAGAATCATAATGGAAGAGCCCTAACTGATATTTGATAGAGAAAAAGAAGATGGGATGCTGATTTGGGATAGTTTTTACGGGGTTTTCATTTTTTTGGCGAAACAGCACGAAGAGTTGAAGGATTAAATTTGGGGAACTTATCGTATATGTACAATTGCTTGTTCTAGTAAGTATACATTTTACACAATCAAAAACAAAATATTGATTACTTGGTCTTGTAGCTACACTCTTTGTTGCTCATTCATCAGTAAAAGACTATGTTTTGAACTCTAATTTGTGCCATAAACAGTATTTTTAGAAAACAATTATCACAAATAATCACAGAAATCAGCATGTATACGATTTCCTTACACAATGATTTACTTTACAAAATGATTTGCTATAAACAGTATTTCATTTACACAATGATTTTCTAGAATAACAATTGAAATCTGCATCTATCTGCTTAAGTTTTTTTAAAAAAATCATACCATCAATCTGCAACTATGGCTTTGAAGAAGACAATGGAGATAAAAGTTTCTACTTTAATTTTTTTAAAATAAATTTTTTTTTTCAAAAGCATGATAGTAGCAATGGCTGCAATACACACACACAAAAAAAAAAACTTTCAAAAAAAAAAGAAGGTAAAAAAGGATACAATTTTTTTTCATGATTTAAATCGTATTATGAAAAAAGAACGTTGTAAATGGTTTTATGAAAACGATGCGATTTTTTGCCGACCTTTTCAAAAAGTCGTCGTTTAAAACTGTTTCCATAAAAATGCCAAATTTTTTAAAAAATCACCTATTAATGGGCGATTTGCTAACTATCCTCCTAACTCATCAAAATTGTAATTTAAGTGCTGAAAAACTCTTAAATCGATCATGTCTACTTGAACATTATGGTTGTGAAAAAAAAAAGATTTCAAGTTCTAAAAATAGTGTATATTGCAACACCTCGTTTTAGACTATTTATTTCACCCTACAATTACTATACTATTTTTTTAGTTTTAAATTTTATTGTCGGTGTTGAAAATTTATTTTAGATAATCATGAAGATTTTCGATGCCCTAAGTGTTTTCTGGATGAAGATTTGAGATGAGACTTTATTTTGTTTTCATAAAGCCTGGCACCTACAGAAACTTCATCATTTTTTTATAGGATTATCAGGGGTGGCAATGGAACTAACCTAACCCGGGCCAAATAGGTTGGGTCCGACTCCAAAACTGGGATCTAAACATTATTCGGATTCAGGGCCAGCTGAACCTGACCCGTACCTGTAAACCTTTGGAGATTAAATACTTTATTTTAAACCCTATTCGTTTGGGTGTATTAAGGATTGTATACAATAAGAACTCGTAACCATCTTTAGCTATTAAATGGCAAATCTGAAGGCTTGAATTCTAATAGCAGGTGCTTGCGACCTTGTTGCCAATAATATGGGTATATGATGATAAAAAAAAAGGCAAAAAAAAGAAGAAGCTCATAATCATAACGTGTCAATGGACCCGACCGACCCGAGACCTGATGGGTACTGGTATGAGTCCAATTTTTGGAACCGATAGGTCGGGCCCAAGTCCAAAACTTGGACCCAAATACTATTCGAATCTGAATCTTGTCCGGGTCCAACCGGATCTAGCCAGCACCTACCCAGTGCCACCCTTAGCGATTAAATACTATGAGATCATTTATTCTTGGTACAAAGATGTTTCAATCATTTTTAGCCATTAGAGGTAAAATCCAATAAAAAGTATCACAATATTAGAAAAATTTTATTTTAGACTTCGTGCACAAACAATGACACATCCTCACCCACCAGATTTCAAATATATCTGTCAATAATAGTTGTGACCTCTTTGTATCAAAAAATAAATGGTTTCGTGTTATATATTTCTTTTATTTTATGCCATTTTGGAATAAAATCTATGTATAAAATCTATAAAATCTATGTATATTTTCATAAAATCAAATTAGTTTTAAAAAAAATAAATTTGATTACTTTGATACTATATTGCATCGACTATTTAGCATTTTACTCATTTTTAACTATTCCACCTCATGATAATATATAATTGGGAAATTTATCAAAATACCATAAGAGATGAATGATTCACTTATATCTTTTGATTTACTTTCAATATAGCTACCTCCAAAATACATGAAGATAAATTGGAACAATTGCTAAAAGGATAAAATACTCATAGTTTATCTGTTACGGGTATTTTGATAAATGTATAGATAATTTTTTTCTATACATTATTATGATTTAATTGAATTAAATCATAATAAATGGATAGAATATTAAATAGTTAATCAGTGAAACATATTTTGAGAAATTTCCAAAATTGAATAATCTTTGTTCAATCCCCACGATTTTGTTTTTATGGTTAGATGAAGCACATAATTTTCGGCATTAGCTAGTAGTTAGAGGAAATGCATCCCATAAAATATTGATCCTCAAGTGCGAATCAGTATTTACATCTTCAAACGACATTGTAGCTTAATTTTAATATTTTAACTAATTTTGTTTTAACTAATACTTGGAAAATGAAAAGAATGAACATCTAAGGTCGAGACCTGAGAGAAACCCAGGCCATCCCACCTGTTCATGGCCCAAGATCTGAGTTTTTTACTTGGATTTCAGCCTTATTCCATGCCAAATTCGACTTTAAGATCAACTTCATCGACTTTCAGCCTATTTTCAGTTATTATTTTGTGGAACTCATGCAACTCCAGCCTCTAAGACAATAGGTTCAGATGTGATCTTCGAATGAATTATGCATAGTTTAGATGAACACATCCATTTTCACTGATGGCTCAGATGTCCTTTGATTTTCTGAATCGAAGATCGACAGGCTCAAAGCTCGAAAATTTTATTTCATTTTGTAAATGTTGAGATTCCATAGATAATCACAGAAAACAAATGGGTATCGTAGTTCAACCGTCAGAGCTCACCATCTGTGTAATTTGGGAAGGTAACACACTTGAAAACTTTGCACTGTGAGCATAACACAACACCAATCTGCAAAAAAAAAATTAAATATAAAAAGGAAACTCCCAACTTAATCAAACAGTCTGAATTCAAGAAGAGTTAAATGAATTTCAATGAATAATAGCTCTCATTTCCAATTGAAGAAATGGACTTACAGCTCTACAAGATGGGCAACGCCGATATATTCGGTTGTTAGATGCCGTCACATTGGTCTTTTGTCCTTGACAAAAATTACAAACCAGCCAACCTCTACCCTGACAGGGAGTGCACATAATTGCTTGTTCCTAATCAGTAAAAACAAAGAGATTTATACACACATATATCTCTGGATACTAATGAATTACGATAAAACTAAGAGACTTATACACACATATATCTCTGGATACTAATGAATTAGGAAAAATTGAAAAACAAATGATTATTCTTTTTTTTTCTTATTGTTGCTTATAAGATGGGATTTTGCAGAAGTGCAATGCATTGGTGTTTATGATAGAACAAGGAGAGAGTATCTTCTATCCATTCCTCAATACCATTTACGCAGAGAATGGAGAAAGTATCATTTATTTGGGTTGGTGAAATATTTTTGTTGTGCTTCCCTACAACTTCAAGAAACAGAGTTACCAAATTGAACTCCAGGTTCAAGAACTAAGGAGACTTTACTGATTCCACTGTGCAAGTAGAGACTCTAATCATGGAGCAAAAACCAGGCCAAGAACTAGGTGGGTAGTTTGTTACCAAATGACGAAAGCAGCGTTTGCAACCCCTCAGGGTCCTGAGACTGAAGTTCCCCCAGTCTGACTAGGGCGACTTCAAGTTGGACGAGGAAACTTTTAATAAGAAAAAATAAGGCAAAAAAAAGAACTATGGGAGACAGGTGATTCCAGTATCTTTTCAGCCCAGAGTTGCCTGGATCCCTAGTCAGTCCAACTCAGGCAAGTTCAGAGTTAGACGGGTTATTTTTTAAACATTGATGTTAAGAGATTCTAATTGCTAAAGCACACAGTTCCTTAGAAGATGGAAACTATACAAAAGTAGTCCAAGACAGTAAAATTTTTTAAGAGAGAGATGCCCACTTCATAACTGATCCTAATCAGCTTCTTGGTTGATAAATAAAACAAAACACAACTCCAATAAGGTAATTAAACAATACACATCTGCTTGTCTGATTTCCCCACAAAGTTAAATTTGCAGATAGGACTCATATATTAAATGTTTGAGATCAATAAAGAATAAAACTTATATAACCTTGACAAAACCAGGTCCAAGAATAAGATAGGAAAGCTATGAATTGAATAGAGATGGGGTTATTGAAAGTAGGAGATAAATATATTGAGATCAAAAGCGCCTACTCTAGCATCAGACTCACACAAGCATGTACCCATGGCAAAGGAAAAGCTAAGAAGCAAGAAGCAATATCTTAACAGAACTTGGGATCTCAGATATCCAATTGTTTATGCTTAATTCTACAATATTTACAATCAGAGAATAAATAATTCTTTCAGTATGATTCCAATTGCAGAACTTGAGATTCTTGTCAACTCAGCTGTTATCACTTCATATCTCATCAACAACATCAATTAAATTCTATGTTAATAGTTCATTATCATAGGTGTCTAGTTTGAAATTCTCTGCAATGCTGATCCAAATACAAGGTATTCCATGATATAAATTTGCTAATAAGCAAGAATAGCTCTCAAAAGACAGAACCTCTAGACTAATATAATATGGCATACTACCCTTTCATTCAAACTTTGATCAATTCTATAAATTGTCCAGTAACTCAGCAAAGGGCTGCCCAAGCAGAGTAACTCTGGCAAGTCCAAGTGGACTGGCCCGAGTTGAGCCTAAGAAGGGCTACAAATTGCAAAATAAAAATTTAAAATATTTGTTAAGCAAAATCGTTATAGAAAGCATGGAAAAGTTTGAACAAGGCATATGGAGGATGGAATATGGAAGAAGATTTATTTATAACTTGAAGCACATAAAAAAGATCCTAAAAAAGGAAAAATAAAATAATGAGAATATAATAAGAAAAATTCAAAAAATCACCCTCAGAAAATAAGAGTTGAACAGAAATATATTTTCTACATCATTTTTTAGAGATTTAGTAACAAAAATGAATAGAAATAAACAACTTTTGTAAACCCAGTTTTGTACACCAAAATGACCTCAGTCAAATGAACGCAACCGAAACCCTCAAACATTGATTCTATATTGTCTCAATCCTCAATTGAGAGTCACCCATTAATCCGACAATCCATGAAAAATATGTTCGTCCCGATACTTCAAAGTTTAAGAAAAAAAGTGAAATGGGTTTTTGTTCACAGCAAATTCAATTGAATTATGGCAATAAGCATCAAAATACTTTCTGGAAAGACTGATAACCAGTGAAGCATGCAAACTTGAGCCTGGAAAAAGGAAATAACCTGTGGAGCGTGCAACCTTGAACTTTTCAAAGCAATACCTGTTTTTGGGTGGGAGTACAAGAAGCAATTGGGAGATCTCTCTTTAGTCCTGAGTTTGGAGATGAGATTGTGAAAATTTGGTGAACAAAAGGCAATGAAAAAGCCATTCTCGCTTACTCACTCTCAGAGCTTGCTTGATTACTCAAATCCTATGAGGGATAAGGTCTCTCTCTCACACGCTATTTCAGACCTTGCTTGGTTACTGAAATCCTACAGCGGATAAGGGCCATTAGAATTTGTAAAGTAAGGGATACCCATGTAAGATTCTCTAAAAGCAGTGGCATTTTGGGAGAGAGACCTAAATCAGGTGGCCTATTTATATTCATTATCTATTGCCACCCCACTCTTATATTTTTTTCTCTCTCTAACAGGAGGTATTGATAAAACCCTCCAAAACCTGGTGGGAGAGAGATGGTATAGAGTAGAGAGAGAAACATCTTTAGAAGCTCCACTGCTTTGGCTGCTCTTCGAGATTTTAGATCTCATAACGTTTGGCGCTTTGATGACCATTCGATTCCCTGCAAAAATCAAAATGAAGGAATTTCCATGATAAAGGCCAGTTTTCTTTTTCTCCTTCTACTTAGTGTTGCTTCTAATCTCTAAATCTCTTATTCAATTAGTCAATATTCGAAATCTAGGTAGCCTTAACTCTTTAAGTGCAGTGTTCTCATGCTTTCTCTCTCTCTCTAAATTGTTTTTGTTTTTCTATTTAGTACGACTCTATTCCCCAAATTATGCAGTAGCCCAAAGCTCTCTCTCTCTCTCTATCTCCATTTCCTGCCCAAATAAATCAGACCCATAAGCCAAAACCTCTACTTGTCTCTCTAAACTTCATTTCCAGCCCATATAAATCCGACCCATAACCCAAAAACACACGCTCTCTCTCTCTCTCGCCTTCATCTCCTTCGAAAAAAAACTCAGACCCATAAGCCCGAAAACTATAATTCTCTCTCTAACCTTCATTTCCTGCCCAAATAAATCAGACCCATATACCCAATAAACTCCATTTCCTGCCCAAATAAATCCCACCCATGTACCCAATAAACTCCATTTCTCACGTCTCCTCAATGCCAAGCCGAAGAACGATTATCTCTCTACTCGCCTTTACCCTCTTTCTCTCTCTAAAACCATCTTACTCAAAACGTCTATTCAGTAATCTGGAGTCTTTAGAGGACCACGACATATGTGACCACAAAAACTTACCGGCGTCTCACGATCTCCGGGGAGACCAATTGACGCTTCTGATCAGCGGATTCTCGGAGACCCGGCTCCCCCTCATCCGTCAGATCGCCGCGGCATACTCATCACTGCCGTCCATTTTTGAGATCTTCATCATCTGGGGCAACACATCCACACCGTCCGATTTCTTCAGATTCCAGAATTTTGAATCGCTAGGTGCCCCGATCTCTGTCATAAGGGACCCACACCTCAGCCTCAACCTCCGATTCTCGCCACGTGGAATTATCCGCACTCGAGCTGTCGCCACGTGTGATGACGACGTCCTAGTGGACCCTGCGTCCGTACATCTGGCGTTTAGGGTGTGGCAGAGGAACCCCGAAAAATTAGTGGGGTTTTTCGCGAGATCTCACTCGTACGATATTTCGTCGAAATCTTGGATCTACACGGTGGACCCGGCGAAATTTTCGATGGTATTGACGAAATTTATGATTCTTTCGATCGAGTACCTCTTCGAATACAGCTGCAAAATTCCGGCGAGGGCAAGGGGTGTGGTGGATGAGTGGAGGAACTGTGAGGACATTTTGATGAATTTTGTAGTTTCGTCGGGGGCAAGATCGGGACCAATTTTGGTGGAGGGCAAAGCCAGGGATTGGGGCGATGCGAGGAATGAGGGTGGTGTAGGGAGAGAAGTGGGGTTGAGTATGAGAAATGTGGAGCATAGAAAGAGGAGGGGGTTGTGTATAGAGGAGTTTCATAGGATATTGGGGAGGATGCCCCTTAGATATAGTTATGGGAGGGTGGTGGGTGGTGTAGGGGAGCAGGGGATGTGCGAGAAAGGGGGCGACTTGGTATTGTGTGATCAGGAGTTGGGAGGATGATTGAGTGGAATGGAATTTTTTTGTTGTTTTGATATACTCCCTAATCCTCCTGGCTTCATGATTTTACTTGCCTAATTCTATTTTGGTCGGGAAACTACTGCTCCTGCTCCTGCTCCTGCTGGTTAATGGAAACGTTAGCTGTGTACCTTTACCACAAGGAGATTAAAAAAAATTTAACTTTTCAGCTAATCAATGACCTTCTTACAACCATGTGGTTTTTGAAATATAATGCGATTATTTGTTTTTATTTTTTAAAAAAATATTAAACTTTGAAGCTGGTTAACGACGCACTTATAACCCATGTGGTTTTTTGTGACTACCTTGTACAAAAAACAAATAATCTCTTTACAAATGTTTGTGTATTTATTTTTTATACAAATAAGTCATAATTATTGTTGATCGTTAGATTTAAAATCGAGTGGTTGAAGATGAATCATTGTCTAGGCACAAAGTCCACAACATTATGTTCCGGTGAGTTTGGATTAGGTCGACCACGACCCCCGATCCGAATTTTACTCCAGTCTACGCTTTAGACCCAGATCTGACCCATCGGGTCCAAAACTTAAACCCAAACCCAAACCCATATGCAAATCTGGTCGACCCAGCTAGATTACCATCCCTACTTGAGTAATCAAAGTAAAGCGTACCTCAATATAAAGTCTCAGTCTTTATCAAAGAAAAACACACCTCCAAATTTTGTTAAAAAATATACTTGTTGTCAAAATATATAGTTGTGGTGTTCGAAATTTTTCATATCGTTTGAAACATTATTTTTACCTTTAATTATGAAATTTATACTTCTAAAAATTGTGTAGATTGAAAAGATTCATAAAAACTTAAAAATCTTGAAAATAGATAGTTCATGTTCATTATTTCTCTTGATATGTTTTTTTTTTTTTTTCTTTTTTTCCGTATAATACATTTTGAGGTTAAAATAATCAATTGGGGGGTTTTACAGCATTGAAACAATCTCATTTAATAAATTTATTAAGTGCACCTTTTTTTAAGAAGTACCTTATTAAGAAATTGGTGAACCAACTTAGGATGAGTCGGCTCGTGCAGAGAAAGACAGATGCTACAATACCGTAATAATCCGCTTCTTAAATAGTATATCAATATCATACTAACCCATGACTCACAATAAAATAGAAAGAAAAGAATAACTATAATAAGGTGGAAAAAAAACATTCATTAAAAAAAAAACATCAAGTACACCAAGACATTACAATATTGACATCTAAGATTAACCTTAATGTATGTAACTAAAAGTACATAAAGACATTATAATCTTTACATCCAATATTAACCTTAAAACATGTGATCCAGTTTTCTTACCACACACTTCTCTTTAAATAGAGATTTTTACTGACCATATTTCCTATAATAATTACCCATTACAACAATGACTACTAACCACTTAATAGTTTTATTTCTTCTTATTACACAAACTTACAAGTGCAACCTTACTACATCACTCATGATAAAATGATATAAAAACTAATATACTTTCTAGAAATATACTTTAACAATTTTAACATTATCCATTTTCATCTTTAATTATAAAATTTTAAACTTAAAAAATAACTCAAATCAAGTAGATATGTAAACACATAAAATTCTTGAAAAATCGACGGTCCAGATAATGTGTTTTTAAAACTCGAGATCCTTTTTTTTCATACTCTTACATTTCGAGGACGAGAAGATCAGTATCTCAAGTCTTAAAATTAATAGATCTTGTAACAACTTACCTAATTATCTATTTTTAATATTTCCAAGTATTATTATTTTTTAATTTTATGATTAGAAATAAAAATAGATTTCGGGATATGCTTCTCAAGACAAATTTTATGTGTGTCATCCTTTGTCTTTTGCTATTCACAAAGGAATTTGGGGCCACGTGGAGGCCTCTCCTGTCATTTTCAAAGTTGATTAGACTAAATAAAATAAACAGGGGAAAAAGTGATTGAGATTATGCAAATCACTTAACGAAACATAATCCACATCTAACAAAATATAATCCAAGTCTAAGAGCTTTCTTCTGGAGAGATCCAGAGAATACAGTTGTTTTTGTTTTCTCTCTCTATAAGGGCACTCCAAAAGCCCACCCCGGAATCCGTTACAGAGTTAGAGAGAGAAAGCTTCCAGAGCTCGAGGGTAGAGATTCCCTAGTGAAAGAGATTCTAGAGGGAGGGGGAGGCTTGGAGAAGCTTATTTGTCTGCAATTTTGGTGCTTCTAGGGTTTCTTTGCAGTTCGGAGTTTGGTTGCCTGCTTTTCTGGTGTAAGGATTCTGGCTTTTTCTTTTGCCAGTTGTGTCGATAGAATGGACGGATTTTTTACTGGAAAGATGAAAAGAAAGGAACTGGAAGAAGTTTATGATGATTTCTCCGATTTTTCTCTCTCTTCTCCTGGAAGGAAAATTAGGCGACTGGTATGTCCTTTCATATAATAATGAATTTTCGTTACTTGTTGTTATTTTATTGTATTTTGCATGATATTTTGGAGTTGGATGAGAATAATTGGTTTTTCCCTATTTGATTATGTTATTAGGGTTTCATTGCCTTTGTAAATTTCCCCCTTTCTCTGCTGTGATTTAGTATTTTTTGGGAATTGTTTGATTAAAAGATACTGTTTAATCATGTTTTAGGTTTTTTTTTTTTTAAGAAAGCTGACATTTTCAGTTGATGAACTATAAATTGGTGTTTACTGGGATAGGTAAAGGGATCATAATTTCCGATTACATTATTAGGTTTAGATGGTGGTATTGGTTTCAATGGGTTCTGTTGTTTTTTTTTTTGAGGTTTTTGCAAGATCAGAAAATAATAAATATATTCTATTGGGTTAATATAGACTTTTCTATAGACATTTGTTTTTTGGCCAATTGGCTTTATTATCATTCTGGCTTTTTCAAATTATCATTATAATTCAATGTATATAAGCTGAAGCATCAGCTAGTGGTTCTAAAATTTGCTAAATGGACATGAAATATTATTTTTTCTTTTTACCAAGTAATTAAATCTTTGTTTTTATGCATATGAGCTGTTTTCATTGTGTGCAAATCATCTGGAGTTTTAATTGGATGAATGGAATATACAGGTTTTTCGTTAGCAAGCAGTTGGCTGTTGTCTTTTGGTATCCCTTAACTCGTTTCCTGGTTGAAATAAATGATGAAAAATTTAGCCACCCACCAAGAAAAAACAAGAATAATAAATTATGAAATGTTTTGGGTTCTCTCTTTAATGTGTTGAAAGAAGCTGATTATATTCACTTTATTTATAGGAATCAAGTGGACTGGGATGTGAACTTGTATTCTCAAAGTAACCCAAAATAATTTATTGATGTTTGCTTCTTCCATTTGTTTAGCCTTTATTAATGAAACAAAGTTTGCTGACAGTTAAATCAAACTTCGTGATAATTTAAAGAAATAATCCATTTTGAGATAACATTTAACAAGGTTCAATTGTGAAAACGACTTTAAAAAAATTGTGTTTTTGAAGAAAACAAAAATTACTGTATTAAACCATTTTTTAAAAAAAGGTTTTCGGAGAATATTTACATTTAATTTTTTTTAGACATGCTAATGGGGTAAGAATGGAATGCTTTTTTGTTTTTCTTCCCTTCTTTGCATGTCAATGGGTAATGGGTAGGAGGGGTACAATATTTTTTTTTATATATATATCCCTTGTCAGTTTTGTCAATTTACTACAAGGTTTCAAAAAACACTAGGCGGCTTGCCCAGCACCTAGGCGAGCGCCCCATAATTTAAAAAAAACGAAAAACGCCTGGCCCGCCTAGGCGTCCGCCCAAGTACATCCGCCCATGTAGGGCTGCCTAGAGCCTGGGTCTAGGCGGGCAGATTTTTGGTCCAGGCCGCCTAGACGGGCGCCTAGGCACCAGGCGGACCGCTTTTTAAAACATTGATTTACTATGAGATATACCCCCCTTTGAGCAACTACAAGGTATTAATATCGGTTGGTTAGTAATTCAATAATTAGATTGCGAACTGAAATTCTATTTTTTTTCAAAAGTTATATTAAGTGTCCTCCCGATATATATACACAAAAGGAACTTGAGTCAAATCTTGGGGCTCCATTTTCTTCTTCCCTGTCTTGAATCTCTGTGGTTTGGACTAAGCTGAAATGATGCCGACTATTTGGTTTGCTGATATGCTGCCATTACATGAATTGCTAACAATGAGTCTACTGTCTTGATTTATAGGATGCGGAATTACCTCCAATTATGGAAGAACCCAATTTCCCGTCATTCTTTGAAGAGCAAGTACCAGAAGAGCATTTTTTGGACCTGAAAGACCGTATTGAACAACTGCCAACAGGGCCTATAGATGTTGGGTCTCCTGTTTCTGTGAATGAGGAAAGAGCCCTTGTTCTTTACAAGCCACTGGGGTCACCTGGTGTCTCTTTCAGAGTAAATCCTTTTCTCCTTCCAGCTTTGAGAAGTAAGTATCCTCCTGTGCTTCTCAATTATTACTTTTTCCCTCTCTTTTTTTTTTAAACAAAAAAAAACTAGTGTTTTCTTTGCTTTTGTGGTTGGTGTGTATGTTCCATCTTATGTACATTGGTGCTTCTATTGAGAGAGAGAGAGAGAGAAGAGAGAGATGTGCTTGATCTTTACATGAATTGGGTATCAGCTAATAAATCTGGTCCAAATGAATAGCCGAGTTGCTATTAGATTTACTGGCATTCATCTAGTTTGCATAAACACAGTATATGACATGACACGTGCGGTGCAAAAACTAGACAATGAAGCAGTCCTTTCGTTTGTTTTTGTGCCTGGATATATATGGTTATCCCAAATAAGAATGGCACTTGACTTTGGTCATACAAAAATACTAGTATTTTCTAGTTTTTAATTTTTCCCTTGCTTAGAATAAATCGTGTGTTTAAGATCACCTGTATTCATTACATGACTTACGTGCTTCATTACATTTCCTCTATCGATCTGATTCATTACATCTATAATATCAAGCATCATCTGTCATAGAATTCTACTATACTAATATTCTTAATTTTGTATAGTACACTGTATGTATGAGTAATAAAAAACATTACTGTTTGTTCTATTAGTGATACAATATTTATGTTGCATTCTCTCTGTATACCAGATAAAATGCTGTGGCTTGAATCTTCCGATGGCAAAATATCCAATGAAACAACACCAAAATCATCAAGTGAAACTCCATTAGCTTGCAACAATAGCAAAAATTTGGCTGTCGTACCATGGGTTCCATCTCAATTATCCGTCTTAGAAAATGGAAGGGATTTGGCGATTGAAGACTCGATGTTTGAACCTATGGTTCAAGATGTAGAAATGGGTACCGCAATGGAGGAAGACTTAGATGATACTGAGCAACAAAGACTAGCAAGGACATCGGTGGCAACTGAGCCACAAGCAGCGGTTGGTGTGATGGGAGGTGCTGATGCTCTGCAATGGCAGCAGCATTGCATGACCACTCCCCAACAACCTCCCGGTTCTACTCCCATTATGTGGTCTTGGTAGAGCATTCTCTTTCCTCTCTCTCTCTACTGGTTTTCTTTTGTGAGAGTTTTGGTGAAAAGAGGAATGGAAGCTTTTGGATTAGGGAATTGATGGGCAAGTTCTCTCTCTCTCTCTCTCTCTGCATGATGGATCCTGTGGGAAAATTCTTGTTTTGGAAGAGGCCCATTTGAGAGCTTATGCGAAATATCACAGGGATTTTGTATATGCAAAAACTTGGGTTGGTATGTGATTAGACATGTTTGTAGCTGTGAATAGACGTGTGGAGACTTTTTATTTTGGAGGGGAAAGGGAGGGTTGGAAAGGTGAGGATTTTTTTAGACATTTAGAGTGAGATGTAGATTTCTATCAGATTCGCTCATTGTTGGAACTTTTGAAGTGTAATCCTTCCATCCCATAATTCAAATGTACATACTTCTGAATTGTGTCTAGGAATGTTAAAACTCCAGCTTCGGAAAGCCCATTTTTTAACTTTTGGCGAGTAGATCTGTTTAAATCTGTACTTATTTCACAGCAAATGTGTTCTTCTTTTGAGAAACAGTAACAGGTTATCTCCGTTTGATCCAAAATTAGGAGCACACTACTGTTCACTAGTTGTTTTCCTCCGATTAAAACTAAGAGCATCCATCGTAATCTGAAAATATAAAAATAATATATCAGATTCATTTCAAATAGCAATTGGATTATTCTCTCTCTCTGAAACGGCAACTTCATATTCTGCCGTACCTTATTTGTCTTCTCTTTCTAAAATTGCATTGCAGCATCAAAGCCCTGCTCCATTTTCTCCACTCGTTGTTCTCTCCGGGAAGAAACATTATCGATCGATATCAAAGAAATGAAGATTGATTGGGTTCATGAATTGTAGTCAACAAGTAGCACGATGTATGTTATCAAAGTTTAATGTTACGCAAATCGTTTGGCGGTCAGTATTTGGAATCCTTATGAAAAATTGATGGCACTAGACTAGAGTCGGGGACACAAATGTGAAGTATGTGTGCGTGCCCCATGGATTGGAGATTCAAAAGCTGTCCTCCTCTACTGATTGAAGATTCAAAAGTTGTCCTCTAAAAGAGGAGTTGGCATGACGTTGCTATAATTCATTCAGTGCGTTTCATCCCTCTACCAATCAAATAAACTTTGATACTATGTTCATATGAGTCCCCATTCCAAAATTCATCTTAGAGATCTATTTTTGGATTAAAAAAATTTTAGGGGTTGATAATCTATGGTGAACATAAATATTAAAAAATTTGATTTTGATAGGACCACCATCGATCAATGGATGCGAGTTGCGTCAATATATGCAAATGTATAAGTGAACTGCGTCCATGCTACACTTTTCAACAAAATTTAGTAGTTATCAAACTGGTATTTCTTTTTAAAAAATATAAAACTCGTATAATTTGATATTCAAATCAAACGTATATATTTTCTATTTTATGCTTGCTTCCCACTTCTTGTTTTTTTCAATCCCGAGGTTCTTAACATCTACCGTCTAAATTAGAGTCCGTTCAAACATTCAATGATAAAAAACTTGGTTTGGACTGGAGAGACGGCGGATTAGTTAGGAGGGGAAAAGCCAAAGTTACCCGGGTGTGTTACAAGTAGCAGATTCTCGTTTCTTATTCTCTCTCAGCCATTGTTCACAAAAACGGCCGATCTAACCGCTAACCGCCCGGTTAGATTGGAACCAGCTAGTGGCCAGTGCCGATTTTGGGCGGTTAGGGTGATCAACCGATATTTTTTAAATAAATAAATAAATAAATTGTATATAAATTCTCAAAAATAAAGAATTTGATTGGTAATGCATTTTTAAATATTCTTTACATTATGGTAAAGATTAAAAATTATTTGGTCATTAATACTCACTTTTATATTTTTGCATCTTTTTTAGAAAAATTTAAAAATAGTTTTTGAAAAATATAAAATATTTTTTTTTCATTAATTTTCAACTTCATTTGAATGTGTTTTGTTTTAATCATTCTTTATATACTTTTCATATTTTAATAGATTTTTTTTGTATTTTTTATTTATTTTTTTCAACACTTTTTTGACTGAGGGACTTGCCGCTTTCAGGTCTATGTCCGGTTAACCATTCCGATTCGATTTTGTGAACACTGCTCTCAACCTTTTTCCTTTTTTTCCATAGAGAGAATAATAAACCAATTTTAACTTTAGAGGGAGAGTAATAAACCATTTTCACTAGAGTTACATACGAAGCAAAGGGTAAAGGAAAGAAATGTATCATTGGTATCATTTGGATACTGAAATGAGGCAAAGGGAAAGGACAAAGCATAGAATGAACTGTAAACATAGCAGAGGATGATAAAAAGACGAATCAAAGTGAATAGTAAAAAGAGAGAAAAATTCATTGATCCATAAACTTAAACGGAACAACTCTCTAAGCGGGAGGAAAGTTTTAATTAGGAAAAAGAAATGTATATAATGAGAACATTTATATTTGATGTAAGGAGTCACAATCATTAGTGACCGTCAGATTTGAAATTGGGTGTTTATGCACAGAGTCAAAAACAAGATTTCTCATATATTGGATGTCAAAGATCAAGTATATAATAATTTTTTTCTTTTTTTTTCAATTCTTCTCTTTTCTTCACGATCTAAATCACTCATAAGAACTCCCCTTACAATATAACAACTTCAAATAAAGTAAAAGAAAATAATACAATAGGATCTCAAGAACTTCAAGTCATTCAAAACCTTTCTTTTACTGACAAAAAAAATATCCAACGGGAATAAAAGACACATTAAATAAATAAATATGGAAGTAATAAAAGAGGGTACTGGAGATTAATTCAATCGAGCTTAATACACCCTATGTCAAGTTTCTTATTTCCAATGGTGCTTGGGATTTTTGATCAGTCTCTTAATTTCTTCTTCTTATGGCAAAACCTAAACAATGCACATGGGTCACAATCTAGAACCACTCACCTAAGCCCTCATTGCTTAGGCTTAATTCAAGCTTCTTGGCTTGATCCTTATGAGAGATAGAAATCAAAAAAAGATGGCGAAAAAGACTAGCCAAGGATGATCTCTTTGCTGTCCACAAAATCACATAATCAAAACCTAGCTTGATTTAGAACCCATGCGAGAGATTCAAGCTTAACCTGGTATAGCTTAGGCGTGCCCCTGTTAGGATAGTTTGTGAGTGAGAGAGATTCTATTTTAGAGAGAGAAGAGAGAGCAAGTAAGAGGTGTAGAGACAATGGAGGAGAATGATCCATTTTATAAATTTTTCATGTATTAGGGTTTGCCATAAAATCGTAAGAGCAAATCTTGATCGTCAATCTAAATAGACTTGTGAGGTGAGAGATGTGAGTCATCAATATACTATAGAATCTGTCTTCCCCTTCCTAAACATATTCCCATCAAATAAGTCAAATAAGAATAATATTTTTTTACTTTTTCTAATAGTAAATATTCATTATTTATCTCAATTAAACTTTCTTGATTTTGAAGATTTTCTAAAAACACATATTTCCACAAAAGAAAAGTCAACTAGCATGATATGCCTCTCACCATATTTAGCAAGAAAAGGCAATCCCTTATGGGTGGGGCATGCCGTGGCCACTCATGGCCCCCACTCAATTATCCCATGTGATTTAAATGGGCCTCCAATAATTATGGAGGGTCCCATAAATTTTAGAAACAATAAAAACTGATTTTTATACTTTTCAAATTTTTTAGTTTATTTAAAACTTTAGAAATTAATTTCTCTTGATTTATAAATCCAAATGACAAAATTAAAATATCAAAATATTCATAAAAATTCAAATAAACATTCTAAAAAATCAAATAACATAAAATTAATTTAATTAATTTAATTTTGATGGGGAATTGGATCCGAATAGGTCTAGGATTTAATCAACGCATAGGAGCACTCCACCTACAACTGTAGACAACGATCCACAGTAGCTTTCTCAAACCGACCCAGCAGCTCTCATGACCCACAGTCTACTGTAAGCACTCATGATTGGATCGCCAAAGTCAATCAATGGGCTAAGAGACGTAATATCAGTTTGTAGATTTCAGGTTCTCCCTTAGAGACAAACCATGATCTGCTAGACCATTATGCAACCGTGACTCCATAGTGCATAAGGGTAATCTCTCGCACATGTATACGTTTCACCCCCAATGATGGATTACTATCTCAGTACGGCTATCTATAAACAAGTCGTGTGATGATACAACGATGATGTTTTAGTCCTATCTCTATAGACTATTCATCACACACAAGAGTCACACAGTCCCTTGGCTCTCATCCGGGCGTACTTCAACCTCATTAAGTGCTAACCTATTAAACCCCCCTCGGCTATATCTCTATGCCCAAGTACCTTGGGTTTTCCAATTCGGTTGGCCTAGTACGTCAAGCCTAATCTGAGTATCGGTAAATTGCATATATCTAGTATAGTCAACAGGAGGACCACAATCCCACTGAGTTTATGATTCATTATATACAATGCTCATACAAGCCCTCAATAGGCCACGTAAACCGAACAGAATGTCACATCTAATGGCTAAAAGTGATTGTGACCTCTTTGTATAAAAATAAACGGTCTCACAGAATACAATCTCATAATAAAAACGTCTAATTATATAATAACTTAAACCAAAGATTCCCTAATCGCCACCTATTGGGGTAAAACTCAATCTAGGGATTATTTTTAGGCGAGGTTGACACCTTAAATGTAGAACAAGGTGCACCTCTAAAATCCTTTAAAAAGATTGTTTTAATATTGAAAAAACATCAAATTGTTCATCTCGATATCGAGATGTATGTTGAAAGAAAAGAGATTGTTTATGTCATGCAATGCATTACTTGGATAGTCAATATTCAAAATTTTCATGAGTTTATATATCAGTTTGATTTGAACCATTTTTAGAGTTTAAAATTTTGTAATTAGGGATACAAAATAGATTCTTGCATCATTTTAAGAAATTTTTATACCAATAGTGCTTCTCATGACAGATTGAAGGTGCACCTCGTAAGTAACTCTTTTGTTTGAACGAAAAAATATGAAGTATGCTCCCGTAGGGGCACAAAATAGGCATTATTGACCAAAAACACATTAAGTAGCACCCCACACGCTACTTACCACAATGTGGATTCCATTCTCACCGCTAACACCACCTCACTCCTACCTTCCAAAAGCTAACTCCTAATCTATTTGGAAAACAAGCAAGAACTGTCTTAACCATTGAATTACCCAAATAAAAAAAAAGCATAACAACACAAGTTTTGATACACCTATAAATCTCTCCTTAACAAAGAAAATTTTAATATATTCATTTTTACCTATCCAAAAAGCATGTGTGTTAGAACATTACACAAACATTTAACGATGGACATTATATAAGAACCAATTACTGTACAATCCAAATCCAATTATTTTGGTTCGGGACCGAACATTTGCAGTGTCCATTTAACTTGGATGACGCACATCTGGCCTCATTATTGAAACAAGAGGCCAATATTAACCTTCACCATTCAAATTAAGAGGACCCTTAAAGCATGTAATAGTAACAGAGAAAGAATATTATGTATGCATATAGGCATAAGCACTTACAAATATTCATAAATAAATTTCTACTTCGTTTATAAGTAGTTACCACTTAAAAGTCTATCAAGCAACTAAGCTGGGCGCAATTGGTTAGTGCTTGATGATCTACAGTGATACGTCTTAAGCTCAATTCTTGCCCTAGGTTCAATTCCCAACAAGTGGAGGCTCACTTTCAAAATGAATTAGTGGGATTATTTTATTTTTATTTTTTCTATAAATCTAAATCACTTAAAATTTTAGGTGTGTATTCTTCTCATCAAGGCGCACCTAATAAAAATATATAAAAAAACATTACAAAAACAAATTATCAAAATACCTCTCAAAACTTTTCGGGGGTATTTTGATCAATTTATTTCATGTAAAATATTTTTTTGATATTTTTCGAAAATTCACCTATTTTTTATAAACACACGCCTAAAATTTCAAGTGATTTAGGTTTTAGAAAAAAAAAAAGCTTTCCAAATACTACCATATATCCATGATCGTCAGATCGGCTCAGATTCAATCTGGACCGTTGG